>BMAV01018848.1:107213-132508 GCA_019973955.1 Trichonephila inaurata madagascariensis
AAAATAAAATCTAACAGCAAATTCTCCCAGGGGCTTTCACTTTTTTTCTTAACAAGAAAGTATGTTCATTTAATGTGAGCTAAGAATTTTTCACTTCGTATAATTTAATTTAATATTAACAAGAATTATATATTTCATAAAGTCAAAAGTCCACAATCATAAAATAAATATATATATTTGTCATGTTTTCTTCTTCACCATGTCATTAACAGAAGTTGCATCATTTTATTTATGAATTGGCGGATACCGATGTTTCAGTCAAGCCGCATATTCCAATCCAGTTTAGTTGATTATCCTGCAGGAAATAAAGCGTGCTATTTCAGTCACAATTAATACTTTTCATTTCCCTGGAATGTAAATTCGCCCATTGGAGTGTAATTTAGATATTGACCGCATCATACATATATTGTTTTATATTATAAGGCAAAAATAATCTTAGTTCTTTAAACTTGGATCAGGTGGATTTAATAATCTAAGAATTTTAAAGTAATCAAATAAGTAATTCTATTTTAAACAAAATTTCATTTAAAATTTATATCCCATGCAATGTTTAATGCAATTTTTGAACTTAAAATTTTACTGGATTATACAAATTCTATTTAATATTAACTAATACAGCAGAGCTGTCTCCAAGCCACTTGATGATTCGGAAAGCCAAAAAATTCTTCTCAACTTCTAGTTAAAGTGTAAGTTCACAACTTGCTATTCATTTATAACATACGTTATCAAGTAAAGAAAACCGAAATTTTATTTGTGAAAGTTGGGATTGTTTGAAGAACAAAACTATTTTACGAGCATTTAAGACATGAATTCAAACACGGAGTATTATGTGTGCGAATACTGTGACAAGCAATTTAATAGGAAAGGTAAATTTGACAATCATTTAAAAACTCATTTAAAAGTTGAGGCTCCTACCAAAGTTAATGACACTACCATTGCTGAGACGAAAGACGTGAAGTCATCATCGCATGATTCTAACGAAGAAAAAAATCCAAAGTTTCAAAATAACAACAAGACTTTCTCTACGATTGGAAGCTTACAAAGGCAATTGAAAATTCATACAGAAGAAAATATCTACAACTGCAAGGTATGTGAAAAATCTTTTAATTCGATGAGTACTTTGAAACTGCATAATGAAGTTCATATTCAGAAAATGTCGTACAGTTGCGAAATTTGTAAACTATTATTCCCATCTTTATCAAAATTGAAGAAACATTTACGCACTCATACGAAGGAAAAACCGTATTCATGTTCTGAATGCAATAAATCGTATTCTAGCCGTTACTATTTAAATGTTCATCTCAATACTCACACAAAGGAAAACGCTTATGTTTGTGAAATTTGTATGAAGAATTTTTCTTGCAGTATGAGCTTACAAACTCATTTGCGTGTTCATACAAAAGAAAAGCCTTTTGTTTGTGAAATTTGCAAAATAGCTTTCTCTCATATGACTTCTTTTAAAATTCATTTGCGTGTTCATACAAAAGAAAAGCCTTTTGTTTGTGAAATTTGCAAAAAGGCTTTTGTTCAATCTTCTAATTTAAAAACTCATTTGCGTGTTCATACCAAAGAAAAGCCGTTTGTTTGTGAAATTTGCAAGAAGACTTTTGCTTATTCTTCTAATTTAAAAACTCATTTGAGTGTTCATACAAAAGAAAAGCCTTTTGTTTGTGAAATTTGCAAGAAGACTTTTGCTCATGCTTCTAATTTAAAAACACATTTGTGCTTTCAATTTCAATGAAATCCGTTTTTTTTGTGAAGTTTTAAAAAAATGTTTGTGTGTGTTTTTTTCGACCATTGAATTTAAGGAGTCATACTTATACTCAGAAGCAACGGTATGCTCTATATGAACCTTTTCAATTCATATTTTATTTTCAGCACTATTTTACATCGAAACAGTTATGCTTACTAATGAGAAATATCGAACTTTACTTAGTTGAAATGATATAAGTTTTAATGATATTTGATATGAATTGCTTTTTTTGCATTTTGTATTGCGTACAAAACTATAGACTCTGTGCTAGTTTCAATTGTAATCTTTCATAAGCATCTTTTTACTCTCGATTTTTTTATCGATTCCTGCAATTTGTGAAGATCTTTGTTGCTGATGTATTTGACTAGCTAATAAAAACGATTTTTAGCTTTTTGTATATTTAGTGCATTATACATTTTTCATGTTTTTCTTCTTTCTTACGGATTACCTAGATTATACCTAATATAGTAAATTTTCATTAATTAAAAGGAAAATATATATTTAAAAATTTAAAATCAATGTTTTTAAATAAAATTATATAGTTTTTAATATAAAATAATGCAATCTATGAAAATAAAATAGGTCCTATTTTTCCATTCATTTTAAAGAGCTACATAAAATATGTTGCAGTTCAGAAAGAGTTAAAAAATTAAATATTGGTGATTTTGTGAGATAAATTGAATTAGGATATATTTTAGAATCTTTGTGCTTTAAGAAATCAACAAAATGTGCCATCTGTTCTACGCTCTGGTGGCAGTTCAAATTGCATGTGTTATTTCTCTTATAATAACTAGTGTTAAAAATAATATTGCTTGTAAGCAAACGTTATTAAATTTATTTAACATATTATATATAGTTTTTTCTTTTAGTATTGTATGTGAGAATGCAAAAGTTTGCATAGTTAGATGTTAAGGAACTATTTTTACAAGATTATTAACAATGTTACAAATTTTATTTCACACGCAGAATTCGCTTATGAAACTAACAATAATCTGGGAAGTTCCTATAAGATATAGACGCTACAAGTTATGTTATTTTTTGCATCTTTATCGCTTTTTTTCCTGGAAAACATTGAAATATCTGAATAATATTATTACTAGGGATTGCGATACCGGGATATCGAATTCCGGTATTTTTAGCATTTTGCACAATTTTGTAATACAGGTATTCGCAAGTTTAAATACCGGTTTTTCGGTTTTTACTAGAATTTTTTTTAAAAATTGTCTCGACTATTTCTTCACAGATCGTCAACCTCGTAAAATAGTATACGTTTTTTTTTAGGTCTCCCTAACGAGCGAAATTAATTAGACTGTGAATATAAAGTTGCATCGTACAATTAAGAGAAGTAATAAAATATGGTGAATCATCCAATGAGGCGGGCCAAAATTATCCTATCGCAGCTCAGGGCGATACTGCAGACGCGCTCTGGATCCGTAGTAGGATATTCGTATCTGTGACAAAAAACGAAGTTGTAGTGACAATAAAGGACATAATATTTTGATATTTTTTTAAAATTGGTGAGTTTGTTATTCACATTTTTTTTCTTTGCATATCATGAAGCCCAGTGGCTGAGTATTTAGTGCATCACGCTCCAACACCACAGGTCTGAGTTACAAACCCCAAGCTGGGAAAGATTGACTTAGCCTTTCATCTCTTCTGTGGGTCGATAAATGAGCACCAAACTTGCTTGGGAACTTAACAGTGTAGGTTTTGGTGTCAGACTGACCACCTGACCGGAACATCGCTTAAAATCTCGTATACTGGGTTATGCACAGTAGGCGTTGGCGTTCATGATCTGTTGCACCACTGAGTGAACTTAAGCTATTTGCATATCATACATGAGGATTCAAAATATTTTTCAGATTCATTATATATATAATCATAAATAATAACCTATATTAATGAATAAGAATAATTTTAAAGAACACAAAAAATCAATTGACAAAACTTCGGTTAGATTTCTTTATTTATATGAGAATATTACGCATTGCTAAAAGTATATCATGCATTGCAACTAGCGTAGATGCCGAAGGAGCGTTTTTGATACTTGGTAATTTTGCACAAAATGAAGTTCCAGGCTTAATGAATATTCCAGGCTTTTGATGTAATATGTTTTTTTTTAAGATAACATTTTAAAATTTGTAATACTACCGCAGACTGAATAGGGATATTTACACTCCTTTGTGATTTAAATAAATAAAATGTTCCTATACTTTTTTCTGATTCCTTACATACCGCTTTATTTTATAAGATATAAATTATTTTTGTGGTTTTTACACTCTCTAAAAAACTGGCTAATATAACAAAGAAACACCTGTGCTTTCTTTCTGTTTCTAAAATTTCTAGTACCGGCATAAAAACCGGTATCCCGGAATTAAGACCAAAAAAAATACCGAATACTGGTATTGAATTTTTGGTCCGATATTTGCAATCCCTAATTATTGCATGAAATCAAAATTTCTAGTGTGTACATAAAAATTTAGGAATAGGAATTATTAACAGATCGTTCGGTACCATGGATGAAGTAAGAAATAGATTCCAACATGATGTCATTATATATTTTTCAGTCCTTTTAATGGTTATCGGCAAATAGTGGAAATTGCATGCAATAATTTATAAGTCTGCGTATAAATCAGATCTATTATAGTAATGAATAACCTTCCAAATATTATATTATATGAGATCTTGACTGGGAGCGTTTGTAGCTCTATAACAGAGGCCAATGAAGTCTTTATTTTGAGAAATAGCAACAAATTTCAATACCTGAATGTCTTCGATTACTGTCTCGTTTATATTTATCGGGAGGAAGTATGCAAACCAGGAATTCTATATAATTTGCTTCACTTCTTTTTTACTGAAACTAGGTTAAAATGCTTGGAATATTAGCGTTTCAAGCAATAGGAATTAAATTTGTATCCTTCTCACTTCCCTTTCCCAGTGTTCGCGGTACCCTTAAAGTCAAAGTCACCGATTCGTGACTGGCATCTCATGAGTTCGACCCTAGTACTCATGATGACTCGCCATGTAGAAGAATCTGGGGGCTGATCAATACGTCGGAGCTAAAACATAATCACCCTGTTGTGGTGTGAAAGTTTAGAGAAGAGGGTACCAGCTCCGTGTCGCCTTCGTCACTTGATCATGCTTCCTAATTCCGAGGTTCGTCATGAATACCTCTCGTGCAGCTCTCGATTGTGACGTAAATATAACTCTCTAGCTCGCTCCACCCTACTTCAGTGAAAAACATAAAAAAGGCCGTCTTCTCATTTTCCAACAGGAGGATATTCACTGTACATTGTCAGATACCAAGGTATTAATATAGCAGCTTGTACAATCCTTGTTTGAGTTCATTGTCGAAAAAGTAATGGCATAAACTACTTTAATGAGAGATCAAAATGTTCCTTTTGTGGTGATGGGAATGAACGGATAGGTGTGTAATCAAGGTGTAGACCACGTCTTGCGAGTAATGTTCAATACTAAGATTTAAAAAAAAATGTAGTTAGTGAAACTTGGATAAGGTGGATATGGAATCCAAGATACATTTAGTAAATAAATACATACTTCTATTTTTCATATAAACTTCAAATCAATTTAAGTATATCATGAATTCATGTAAAGATGATGAGGTCCTTATATAAAGGCAAAATAAACCTGTATAACAATTATCGCGATGCAACCGTTTAATCACGCACTATAAATGAAAGGTAACATAAGCTAAATTTTGATCAAAATCAAATTAAAATTAAAACAAAAGATCTATGGAAAAAAAATTAAGATTTTTAACATTCTGGAAAAATTGGACATTGGCAGGTACCATTTAGATTTTTCACATTTTTTTTTTTTTAAAATATGTGACCAATTACATTTAATTCAAAAATCAATTATTATTTACATTTTTAAAAGAAGTAGTATCTAAACCAAAGATGACCCTAAACATTTCCCCATGAGGTTTCATTATTCATCGTTGGAGGGTGGGGGTAGGGCCATGATACCAAACAAACCATTGTAATGGGCTATAAAAAGGTGTAAAGTTTAATCAAAGGCACAATTCATTTTAGATTACAAATTTAACAACTATCTCTAAACCAATGAGACACTCGAAAACTACTATGGTTTTTGATTACTTCTACTTTAAATGAGAGACTCAGTTCACCACGTCACATTCAATTTATCATACCTGCTGTCAACTAAAGCGATAAAGACTATTCTAAAAAACAAGTCATTGTTAAAGAAATGCAAAAGTTTTATTAGCATCTATTTAATTAAGATCTTCGGTAAGTATTATACGTGTGATACCTGCAAAAAGCAATTTAAAATAGTGACCGATTTTAATAGTTATTTAAAAGTACATATAAAAGAGAAACACCCTACATAAATACATGATACGACTACTGACCAAAAGAAACCCCTGAAGTTGGCTTCACTTTAATGTGAAGAGCAATAATATCATAAATATGAATATTGTTTCAAACATTTTAAACGAATAAAAGGTTAGATAGGCATTTTAAGCTTCATTCTGAAGAACATGTCCACATTTACAAAGTATACAAAGAAATCTTTAACTCGATGAGTATAATGAAATTACATGAACGCATTCATTCAAAGGAAAAGTAGTATTGTTGTGTGATATTTGCAAAGAGCATTATTAAAAGGTTTGTATTATATGAAGCTACATTTACTCAGTCATACAAATGAAAAGAACTCTATTCGCATTTTGAACGCAATAAATCCTATTGTTCTCATTTCTATTTCAATGCTCATCTCAATACTCCCCGGAAGGAGAATCTTTATGTTTGTCGAAAATTATGTTTGTGACTCACTAACCCACTCTTTTTTTTTTTTAAAAAAAAATATGTATTTTTACTGTACATAATAAAAATCGTAATGCCAGGGAATAATTGAAGGGAAAGTATACTTACGTACATTTAAGAATTTTAAATTTATCTTTAAATAATTTGAGAAAAAAAATATCAAGTGAACTCTTTCAAAAGTTCCATGTAAACTTGACTTTGATAAAATTCACAAATCACCTACACTTTTCGCTAACATTACAGGAATGTTATTTGCAGGAAAAACGATCAAGTGTTGTTCACGTTAATGTAGCTTTATTGTACTTTCATGATCGACAAATAGCCTGTTGAACGTTTTTCCCTTCCGTTTTTTTGACAGCGCAAAATTCCTCTTGTGCTACACGTGCAACTTCATATTTCACGAGATAGAGTTATTTAGGTGGCATTGGAAAATTTCTCTTTCAACTCAAACGTTTCATATTCATAGTTAGGTGAATAAAAAACAAGAGGATATTAGTATTGTATTATAAAATTATTTATATTCACATGTCTGTGCTCATATAGAAATACAATCATATTTTGGAATTAATTGTATTCCGAGAATGAAACAATAGGATTAAAGTAGCTGAAATAGTTTTTAAATCCTGTAGATTCAAAATTTTATTTAAATATCAATAAAAAAACTCAATCGACCGTTGTTGTATACTTCCTCGTGCTTCATTTGGATCATTTGACATGATTAAATTGATTTTTGGTTTTAAAAAATGAATTCAAGTTTTTGATTTGTCTTTTGAGAGAGAAAAATCTACTTTAAAATCCACACTTGAAATCATGGGTAATTTGTTCAGAAGACTCGATCCGGCTTTGTGAATTTAGGTTGTAATTTAACCATATTCAATTCTATCCATGAATAATTTAAGCAAAGGGATAGTAAGACAGGTTGATTGGGAAGAGTGGAATCTAGGTCAAAATCCTTAAAAGCGATTTATTTAGAAGGTTTATTTCATATAAACTCTGGTTTACCCTATTGGTGCGGTGTGGTAGTTAGGAGAGGGAGGTGCCAGCTCAGGCGTCGTCCATGTCACTCGACGATGGTTCAAAATTACCACGTCCGTTACCAAAAGCCTTTGTGTAGCTGAACAGGGCAAAGTGAATATTCACTCACCCACTGGCTTATACTAGATGTTTTGTCATTGTACACGTATGGCAGTTTTGTATAAATATATCTGGTGCTGTAACAAGGAAAGTCTACTTAATTATATTTTTATTCTTGTATTTAAATTATTTAATGTAAATTTTCTTAATACCTCTATACTTAATTGTGTTATTTTAAATTTTTAATTGTTTTTTTTTCTTTTTAGGCTCAAAGTATAATTAAGTACTGCGATTAATAGAACTATTTGTTCTTTGCAATTCCAATTCGCTTACAAAAAAAATATTCTTAAAATCACTACAATATTGCTAATGATAATTATACTGTATACTTAGTTCTATGAATCTTTGTCCTTTTTCTAAATTTTATTTTTAAATTTACTGTAGTTTTTCTCTTTAACTGTAAGAATATTTTTTAAAAATATTATGTTCCATTTTTATGCTTCAACCAGGATTAGAAAGAATTCCGCATTCATGTTCGTAGAAAGAGGTGGCGGGAGGGGAGCCCCACTTAAATCGAAGTAGGAACTTTACTTTTAATGAGTATTGGTGGGGAGGGACAAACTACCACCTTTCAGATTGGCTGGGGAAACGTCCCTCCTTTCCTCCTTTTCGTCGGTGTACATGTCCGACTAAAGACGAAAAGCCAAATGAGCTTTATATTTCCAAGCGTGACATTCAATCAAGTTCACTCTCCAGCAAAACTCGCCAATAGAAGTTATCACTTCAAAACGTGTGGGCCAATCTACCATAAATGAAGGAAATATGTGAGAAATACATTTTATTCCCCATAAGGACTATCATATAGGAGGATAGCCTCAAGGTCATTGTTACAAATAAACAGTTTTCCCAGAATTCATGATTTCGAAAGCCTTGCGTGAGTCTTCTCCCCACGTACTTGCTCTCGGGTGATGGGAACAAATGTTTTACCTAGTTACTGATACGCAAGTCTGTAATTGATATATAGAAGTACACGTTTACTTCTTCAATGGCTCTTAAGAATAGTCAATATTCCGGTCGTATTATATTCTCAGGACGATAAATAGCCACTGTGAAAGTAAAATCTAAGAACAAATTCTCTCTGGGGCTTTTATTTTTTTAACAAGAAAGTATGCTCATTAACTGAGATCTAAGAATTTTTCACTTTGTATATATTGATTTAATAGTAACAAAAATTATATTTCATGAAGTCTAATGCCCACATTCAAAAAATAAATATGGGTCACGTTTTTCGTCTTCACCATGATGTCATTCACATAAGTTGCACCATTTTAGGCATGAATTGGCTGATACCGAGGTTTCAGTCCAGCCGCATATTCCCATCCAGTTTTAGTTGATTATCCTGCAGGTAATAATTTGTTCTATTTCACTCGCAATTAATTTTTTTCATTAAATTAAAATGTAAATTTGGCCATTGGAGTGTAATCTGGGTATTGACCGCATCATACGTATATTGCTTTATACTATGAGACAAAAATAATCTCAGCTTATTAAACTTGGATCAGGTGGATTTAATAATCCAAGAATTTTAAAGTAATCAATAACGTAATTCTTTTTAACACAAAATTCAATTTTAAAATTTGTATCACATGCAACGTTTAATGTTATTTTTGAACTTAAAATTTTATTGGATTACACAAACTCTATTTAATATTAACTAATGCAGAAGCTATCTCCAAGCCACTTGATGATTCGGAAAGCCACAATATTTTCACGACTTCCACTTTAAGAGTAAGGTCACAATTTGCTCTTCAATTATAACATTCGTTATCAAGTAAGAAAACCGAAATTTTAAATATGAAAGTTGTGATTGTGTGTGTTTGAGGAACAAAAAACTATTTTACGAGCATTTAAGACATGAATTCAACCGCTGAGTATTATGTGTGCGAAATGTGCGACAAACAATTTAAAAGGAAAGGGAATTTTAATATTCACTTGAAAACTCATATAAAAGATGAGGCTCCTACCAAAGTGCATGATAATACTTCTGCTGAGACGAAACACTTAAATTCGACTTCACGTGATTCTAACGAAGAAAAACATCTTAAGTGTCAAATTTGCAACAAGACTTTCTCAATGAATAGAAGCTTACAAAAACATTTGAAGCTCCATCGTGAACGAAAGATCTACAACTGCAAGGTATGTGAAAAATCCTTTGATTCTCCGAATGCTTTAAAACTGCATGAATGCGTTCATACTCAGAAAAAGTCTTTTAGTTGCGAAATTTGCAAACTATTATTCCCATATTTATCAAAACTGAAGGAACATTTACGCACTCATACAAAGGAAAAACCGTATTCATGCTCTGAATGCAATAAATCGTTTTCTAGCCGTAGCTATTTAAATGTTCATCGCAATACTCACACAAAGGAGAACGCTTATGTTTGTGAAATTTGTATGAAGGTTTTCTCTGGCAGTGGGCGCTTAAAACGTCATTTACGTGTTCATACTAAAGAAAAGCGTTTTGCATGTGAAATTTGCAAAATGGCTTTCTCTCGTATGACTCCTTTAAAAAGACATTTGCGTGCTCATACAAAAGAAAAGCCTTTTATTTGTGAGATTTGTTTGAAAACCTTCTCCCGAAATGATAACTTAAAACGTCATTTGCTTGTTCATACAAAAAAGCCCTTGGCCTTTTGAAATTTGCAACTTTAGTTTTTTTCATACTTGTGCTTTAAGGAGACATTTACGTATCCATACAAAAAAAAAGCCTTTTGTCTTTGAAAGTTTCAAGAACACTTTTGTTCATTCTTCTCATTTAAAAGCTCATCAGCGTGTTCATACTAAAGAAAAGCCTTATGCTTGTGAAATTTGCAAGAAGACTTTTTCCCAATCTTCTCATTAAAAATATTATTTGCGTATCCATAATAAATAAAATCTTTTTTTCCTGTGAACTTTGCTAGAAGACTATTGCTCATTCTTCTAATTTAAAAACATTTTCTGTGCATTCACGTTCAATGAATTCCATTTTTTGTGAAGTCTTAAACAAGAATTTGTGTGTTTGTGTGTGTGTTTTTCGACCATTGAATGTAAGAAGTCATATTTACACACTCCCAAGTAAATGTATGAGCTCTGTATGAACCTTCTCAATTGATGTTTCATTTTCAGCAGTGTTTTGCATCGAAACAGTTGTGCTTACAAATGAGAAATATCAAAGTTCAGTTAATTGAAATGATATAATTTTTAATGATACTTGATATCAATTTCTTTTTTTTCCCATTGTGTATTGCGTACAAAACTAGACTATATGCTAGTTTTGATTGTAATCTTTCCTAAGCATCTTTTTAATCCCGATTTTTTATCAATTTTTGCAATTTGTGAAGATTTTTTGTTGTTGATGTGTTTGACTAGCAAATAAAAATAATTTTTTGCTTTTTGTACTTATAGGGCACTATAAATTTTTCAAATATTTCTTCTTTCTTACGGATTACCTAGATTATACATAATGTAGTAACTTGTCATTAATTAAAGGGGTAAATATATATTAAAAATTAAAATTAATATTTTTAAACAAATTTTATAAAGATTTCAATATAAAAAAATGCAATCTATTAAAATAAAATAGGTCCTATTTTTCCATTCATTTTAAAGAACTACAGAAAATATGTTGTAGTTCAGAAAGTGAAAAAATTGAATATTGGTGATTTTGTGAGATAAATTGAATTAGGATATATTTCAGAATCTTTTTGCTTTAAGAATTCGACAAAATGTCCTACTCCGTCCTACTCTCTGGTGGCAGATCGAATTGTATGTGGGATTCTTTTAATAATATAAACGGTGCTAAAAATAATATTGTTTGTAAGCAAACGTTATTAAATTTATTTAACATATATATAGTTTCTTCTTTTAGTATTGTATGTGAGAATGCAAAGGTTTGCATAATTAGATGTGAAGAAACTATTTTTATAAAATTATGAACAGTGTTACAAATTTCATTTCACACGCAGTGTTGGCTTATGAAACTAACCGTGATGTGGGAAGTTCCTAGAAGACATAGCCGCTTTAAGTTATGTTATTTTGTGCATCTTTATTTCTTACTTTTTCCTGGAAAGCATTGCAATGGATGAATAATATTATTACTTGAAATCAAATTTTCTAGTGTGAACATAAGTATTTCGGAATACGAATATTAAACAGATCGTTCGGAACCATGGATAAAGTAAAAAATTAATTAAAACATGATGTGTCATTATATATTTTTCTGTCTTTATGGTTATCGGAAAAAAGTGGAAATTGGATGCAATAACTAATGGGTCTGCATATAATTTAGAAGTATTATAGTAATGAATAACTTTCCAAATATTATATAATGTGAGATCTTGTCTGGGAGCGTTAGCAGATCTATAACAGAGACCAATGAAGTTTTTCTTTCAAGAAACAACAAGGAAATCCAAGGTTACACAGATAAATTTGCTTAAGATATATGAAAATAAATGAATGTTTTTTCGCGAGTACTGGCTCGTTTATACTTGTTGGAAAGGATATATCTAAATGAATAAGACCCACATTTTTAGTAACTTATTTACAATTTTTCAGTCTCAGATTTACGATATATTTCAAAATAATGCTATTTATTGAAATTCCTTTCCTTCGGTGCGAACATTAGGAAGATAAATCTGATATTCTATGTGTTACAAAAATGTTTCATTAGTTTGAAGAGAAATCCCACTAATATATAAATTTCTTCTTCAATTATTACTATTAGTTTACTGTCTCCCTATATATATATATATATATATATATATATATATATATATATATATATCTTGTTTAGATTTTCAATCATTAATAAAATAATTTGTATTCATTTCTTCAATTTCGAAATCATTTTTTAAACTTGTAGTGGATGATGTTTGCTTTTAAAACAGTTTTTTCGAATTTTAACTGATTAAGTAAATTTAATTAACTAAAATAACATTTTTCTCTCTTAACTTAAGTTGCAGAATTAACATTTTATATTTTTTTTATACTGCTCGTTATATTTTAATCTCAAGAAATTCACTTCGGAAGTATGAGAACTTTCTTCTCTCATACTTAAAACTATGTCTAACGTATTATCTCTATTCTAAAAGTACACAGATCAAGTTTTATAAAGTGTGTAACAAATATATAATTTGAGATAAAATGGAAGTTGGGAGAAAGCTTGAATCTTTTTTTTTTTACTTTCGAATGAAATTAAATGCATCTAATTTCATACAATACTTTAGTTTTGAGAAGGAGAAAAAGTATTTCGAAAGGTTAACTTCACGGTTTATAGAACTCAGTTGAGGAAATAGACGGAGGCTTTGCCTAATGTTCACATTAAGAATAGAGAACGAAATAATAAAATCTGGATTATAAATTTTAATATGCAGTATTTTCAGTGAGTTTCTTAGAAGGTCAAAAGTGAAGCATCTTTCCTCTTAGAGTATACCAAACATAATTGACTGATTTCAGAGTTTTGAATAATGAATGACAACTTGCATTATACGTTCAGAAGTGTTCCATTTTTTTTTTTTTTATATATAAGAGCAGAATTTTAGGCAAAATATTTGATTCGTTTAACTATGCAGAGTTCAAAATGTTTTATCACATGCCGAGTTTATCCCGTCTGAAAATAGTATCATTTGAGTCTCCTACAACATTATTTCTTAAGGCTGTTTTTGGTAAAAGTACAAGAGCCCTAACTAAACGCGAAGCACATTTTCAGGCACAAAAATGACCCAATTTCTATGGAAATTATCAAAATTATAATTCGTACCTCTGTTAACAATATAAAGTTTTTAAAAATTAGAAAATAATCCCCTAATACTTTCTTTTTTGTTTTAATACAGGAAGGCAAATTCCATTTAACATTATGTTATAAGATAAAAAATGCGAAACATATTTTATACCAGAAAAAATGAATTAACCCGGTTTAAAATGACAAGTATGATAAAATCTGTTACTCTTTAAAGGATAGTGAAGCCAGAATATCAAATTAATTTTTCATTTCTTTTATATCTGAAAATATGTTCCAAATTCGGGTCCTATTCTTTAACATTAACCAAAAACAGCCTGAAACTAATGGTCGTGACCCAAAATGTGAACGCTTGACCTGCAATCGTGGTCCTTAAACATTTTATAGGACTCATTTTATATATTTTTAAATAAAATAATTTGTTCGCTAATAATACATATTATAATTTAGTTCATAATTTAGATTTATTTGGGAGTATCGATAACATCTAAAAAAACGGAGTAAGTACTTTGTACGGTGTTGTTGACTATTATTCCACGATTTAAAAACATAATTAAAAATAATCAAGCACACCCTTCCTATTGATAGTTTTTTTTGCATATATTATTGTTAGTAGAAGTGTTTGATCTCAGAAGTAAACTCAAAATGAGAGGCTGCACTTAAGAACAGATTATAGAATTTATATATAGTAATTACATTATACCCTGCTAGTCACCGTAAATATAACACCCTGAAGGAATCATGCAAATAACAAGAAATTAAAAACATGCATTAAAGAAAGTGAGATATGCAAATGATTAGAATTCAAGTACAGACACACATCACGCACACCTATGGCTCCAACTCAAAGCACTATTTAAGGCTTGCAGATTTCGACGATTACGGCAATCGTGTTTTTCTTGTGTTTTTTCAAAAAACGATCAGTTATGTCTATTAGAAATCAGCAATCAGCTTTTCGTCAAGTATCCGAGTTCGACAGAGGAAGGATAGTGGCCTACCGAGATTGTGCATTATCTTTCAGGGTAATCGGTAGTCGAGTTGGACGAAACCAAACAACTGTAATGCTGATATGTGACCGTTGAATGCAGGAGGGTAAGACGAACCGACGTGGTCGATCGCATCCCCCTCAGTGCACCACTTCACGCGATGACAGGCAAATTATGCGCATGGCAGTAACGGATCGTTCAGTCACATCACGAACCATAGCACAGCACATTGAGTCTGTAACGAATCATTCAGTGTCTTTGCTTACTATTCGACGCCATTTAAAGTAGAGTGATCTTTCCACAAGTGTCCATTACTTGGTCTACCCTTGACCCAGAGCCACAGACTTATCCATCGCCAATGATACGATGAAAAAAGGATATGGGCATCAGAATGGATTGAAGTTGTCTTTACTGACGAGTCACGCATCTGTCTGCAACACCACGATGGTTGGATTCGAGTCTGGTGACAACGTGGAGAGAGGATGCTGAGCAGCTGCGTTATGCACCGCCACACTGGTCCTGCACCAGGTAGTATAATATGGGATGATACTGGATATCATTTTCGCACTCCTCTAGTATGCATAGCCGGTACTTTTAACAGCTAGCGCTTTATCTCCGAGGTGTTGGAGCCAGTTGTACTTCCTTTACTTCAGGGCCTGGCCACAGCCATATTTCAACAGGATAATGCCCGACCACACGTATACACGCATTTTCCAAAGGTTCTTCGTGAATCACCAGATTGAATTGTTTTCCTGGCAGGCTCGCTTTCCGGATCTTTCGCAGATAGAAAACATGTGGTCCATGGTTGCTCAACGATTGATCCAGATTACACCCCCAGCTGCCATAGCAAATCAACTTTGGCAACGTATGGAAGCTGCTTGGTCTGCTGTACCCCAAGAACACATCTAAAGTCTCTTTGAATCAATGCTGAGGCGTGTGGCGGCGGTGATCTTCAACAATAACGGGTACTCTGGCTACTGATTCTGGCAGGAACCACACATCACAGAAGTCTATAAATGTATTAATTTGATACTTGGTCAACATGTTATCTACAAAATAGATTTTGTTGTGCTATCTGTTGTCTTTCTTAGTATTGCATTTACGGTAGCCAGCAGTGTATAATGTTTCTTTTTTAATTTCCTTACTAAAAATTTCAATATAGTTATATTTAAAGTAAAAACTCATTGCTTAGGATTATTACTGCCAAACAATAAAATACTAGAAATAAAACACATAAAGAAGTAACCAGCACATGTAAATTTTAAGCAATACTTAATGGGTCGCACAAAGTTTTTATATAAAAAATGGGGTCAACATCCTGAAAAGTTTAAGAAAATTTGTTGTATAAGAAGGGAAAGATATTGTAGTTCACAGATTGAAAGTTTTTCCTGTGGATCTCGTTTATCCTCTTTATACTGGAGAAAGAATTTACATCCGGGGTATTCAGTAACTGCTGGCAGTTGGAACATTCCTTTACCATGGTTTCTCCATATTCATTTTAAAAATAATTTTTTATCTATTGTTTTCGAGAATTTAGCTCGCCTACATATACAATTCTTCAGTCAGTAATCATTCAGTGAAGAATTCATTTTTTGATAAAACGATAAGTAAAACACATCTATGGATTCATTCTTTATAACTAAGCAATATTATATTCGTTTTAGCTCATATTTGGCTTATTGTATGGTAAGTAAGCCTTAAAATAAGATGGACAACTTCTATAATTAAAAGAAGTCATTACGGATAGGCAAATTTTTATTATGACTATATTTACTACTCGAAACAATTGAGAAAATAAATCTGTTGATATGCATGCAAAATAAATGACAAAATTAGATCCTCCAAAAATGAAGCAAATCCCAATTCCAATATTTCACAAATAGTTTTTAAACACTAGGTTATTATAGATTAATTTCGCTTATAAATAGAATTTCACAACTTTTTTGTATTGATACTATGGAAGAGAATTTTTATTTTTCCACGAATGTGCATCACCACGCAGCAGATACAAAAATTTCCAATATTTTCCTGTAATATTTTTTCATACTAAATCATAAAGTTGATTTTTTTGTTTTTCTTAAATGCAATTAATCTTGCACACTGAAATTTTCAGAAGGAAATACTTGACATATTTCTTATTTAAAAAAAACTGGAAGTTTTTTTTTTTTTTAAATTATTGATTTTGCTAACAATTTTTCTTTTTTAATTTCTTGCAGCATCACTATATGAATACATCCTTCGTTGGAGTTGAAATATTTTACTCCAACACAACTGGAGAAACAACACATTAAAAACGACATAACAAGGGATTAAAAAACAGAAGCATAAACGTTAGAAAGTGAGTCAAATTCTAATGCTTGTAACTGGTCTCTGAATCTCCACTTTCTATGGTAGATGTTTCCTGGGACCGCAGGACAAATCCCCAGATACGCAGCATTCACCAGGGAAAATACACAGTTTGGGTAGGAAAAGAGTTTTAGTCTATTTAGATGACCAACAAAACAGTAATTCCCTGTTTCCAACCTAAATGCACTAACCGCATGCTGACTTGGATGAACTAAAATCTCATTCAGTATCTCCCACCAAGACTTATCATATGTTTTTTTCCATTTAAATAATTTCCATAGATTTTTTTCACGTTATTTAATTATTCTACTTATGGAAGAGAACGGGATTCCATTTTGGAAGCACTGTAAAACATCAGCTTCTTTTTTAGCTAGAAAATCAGCCTTATCATTTGCGTAAATATAAGTTGACCAGTTTTATTACAATGAAAAGTAGGATGCGCGCGAAAAATTTAAGAAAAATTTACAACGTAAATATCTGAAACATTTTTTAATTCAAATAAAAATACGCCAATTACGCTTGCATTCCCTTCAATTATATTTACTTTAACGTGTTTTTCCCCATTGGATATTTTTTTTTGTCAATATATCATTTTCTAATACATCGGAAATTTTGGAGCAAAAACTATCGTTTATATTGAGTTATACATTAAGTAACATTCAATCTTGATTTCTCACTTGTCCAATAATCATTACTAATTGAAAAATCTCTTTCAATTTCTTCATTAGTTTCAGGTCAGTACAACGTAAATTCAACAGGAACTACTAAATTATCATATGTAAAATGTTCATTTATGAAATAGTTAATTATTTCCACCCATCTTTTATCAATTTCAGTATGCTGATTTATCAATTGTTCCTATTTATTAGAATTTAAATATGCATTCAGTCTTCAAATTTCGTGAAACAGACAATTGCCGTCGATTTTAATGTCCGGCATTTCTTTAGATAAAAACCCAACACAATCTTCTATATCTGCCCAATTTACTTGCAATGAAGTCAAAAAACACCTTTGAAAATTGTTATTTCCAATGATAATTGTTTCAAACAACTCTTCGGCAAATTGGATTGGTGTGGTGTGGTAGTTAGGAGAGGGGGTGTCAGCTCAGATGTCGTCCACGTCACTTGACCATGGTTCAAAATTACGTGGTCCGTCGCCAAAAGCCTTCGTGTAGCTGAACAATGCGAGGTTAATATTCAAATGCAATGGATCGGCATATTGGAAACATGTTTTGTTCATCTCTGAATTGACAGCAACATATCAGTTTTAAAATATTGAAAAGGAGGACAAGTAAGGAGGACAATTTTCGAGGTAGGACAGAACCTTTAAAAGGAAGACGGTTGGTCACCTTAGTAAATAACACACTGAAATGGAACCCCTTGTAAAACAATATTTTTTTCAAGGTCAAAAGCAATCCAATATTTTTTGTGTGTGTTTAGTTCTTAATTCTATTATAGAATCTTAAAAATCCAAATATGTTAGATCTTTTATCGTACGAATGGAGTCAACAAATATAAAGACGCTCTTAAAAGCCTACTTTCTTGAAAATAGTTGTTGATTAGTCGTTCTAATATATTCCACTTTACATTCTAACTGAGTTGTTTTTGTATCTTAGTTTATAGATAAAATACAAATATATTTTGTAATAATCACATCACCTGCAATTCCGTCTTGATCCAATTGTGTTCCATTATTATAGGCATGGGGCCAATTAGTCTATGGATATATGGTATATATTGTTTCTAAAGGTTGGCTTTTAAAACCGTGTCAGAAAATCATTTCTTTCGTACTACTTGGGTAAGATGAGCTTTTCCATTTACCAAAGCTATTAAAGGATCAAGTGAAAGACGCAGAGTTCCCAGATTATCCGGGATTGTTAAGTTTTTTTTTTTAATTATTTTCTACTTTTCTAAGGAAACACTCACATGTTTTTAGTCTTCAGTTATACTTATTATTTCTCAAATAATTCATTGATGGTGGACCTTCTGCGGGATAATTATCTCAATATTCAAGTTTATGGAGTGCACAGTTGGCCGTGGTAGCCGAGTGGCATGGGTATCGGATCGCGGCTTGCCTTTTCAGTAGTTCGAGCCGCGTACCACTAAAGACCGCCGTGTAGGACAGCGATGCACGTTTAATCTGTCGAGAGCTGAAACGTGCTGTCGTTGGTGTGGTTTGGTAGTTAAGAGAGGGGGGTGCCAGCTCAGGTGTTATCCACGTCAGTTGACCATGGTTCAAAATTACGTTGTCCGTCGCCAAAAGGCCTCGTGTAGCTGAACAGTGCGACGTTAATGTTCAATCAATCAATTAATCTGGAGTGTACATACATAAAAAAAACTTATTGGGGTTGTTTTAACAGATCCTACAGTTAACCTTAATGTTTGGTTTTGAGCAGTCTCCAAAGCAGATTCATGTCCTTTATTACATGTAACAAGAAATTTAAAACCATAAATCATAAATGTTATTTACATATTGTACTAAATAAAAAGTATTTACCGTTAAATTATTTGTTTTCTAATTTTACTTAGAGAGAACATGACTAATATTTTAAAAGCTACTTATTGAACTTGATTTTCTTTTCATGGCTAAGTTATATTGCACATTTTGTGTGTTTCAATGTGTTAAAATGATTAAAACAAAATGCTGAATTAATATTAAATTCAATTTTGTGAAGTTTAAAGTCTCATTTGCTATACAGGCAGGCAAAGTTTCACAAAAAGTATTTTAACACCAGACAATCAAAAATGTTCTTTAAGTTTTTATTCTTACCTTTAAATATTGTAAATGAACTTTTTTTCTTTAATATACCCACGAGACGAGTTAGATGTATAGTGTCAGCTTGCAAAGAAAAAGTCAATGTTGAGTGAAGGTAATTCATCTAAAAATATTTTAGCCTACTAAGAAAAACTATTGTTTTAGCGATAATTAAATGGGCTCAATTAATGAAGGTCACATGATAAAGACAAGCACGCGTTGAGACATAGCCATCCTGTGATGACCATGTCTTGCCGGTTCCGCGTAAGCTAGAGGTGTGGGATTATCAAAATGATGAGACATAATTCTTAATACAACTTTTATTAAGAGTAACTTATATTACTTAATTCTAATTTGACAATTATTAATTAAAGTGAGAGTCAAACCCAAATTAAATCACGTATTTAAGTCAGATCACGCAACTAGATCCTCTATCTCAATTATCCTAAATAATCCTGTTTATCTAATTACTTATATCCAATATTACCTTTTTCAGTTCTGGTTCCTGGACCTAGAGAATATTATCTATAAACTTTATATATGAAGATTCTTGATCCGCAATGCAGCTAATTCTTGATCCTCAAGATTTCACACTAAGCTTTGTCACTCTATCGATCAGAATAATTCCACAATACTATCTCTGAGCCTGCTACGCTATCTCTAAGCTTGCCACGATATCTCTAAGCTTGCCACGATATCCTTTTATAGTATATCTCATTTACATCTTATGATCGTTTATCTTCTTGGTATTGGGTTGGAAAAGTTTTGCCATTAATCGTGGCCGTCAAAGAACATAGGAGTCATGTTAATCAGAAAGACGCGAGAGACGTCACAGCGTTCTTCATTGAGTTCAAAACAGACATTAAACTAATTGTTGTTCTATTTGTAAAACTTGGATAAAATATCAAATTTCATCACATAGTAAACATTTTCAAATGTTATGACAAAAATTTAAAATTAAAAAACAATCTTATTTTATGTATGTATTTTTAAATAAAATGTATTGTGTATACCTATGTGCATTATTATCAGTGACAAATATTTACTTTTTAAGAGAACGTTTTTTTCAAAGAGCGAAAGTTTAACAACGAAGTGCTTGACCTGATTAGCTAGAAACACATCATTGTGTTTATCGTTTAACTTTTTACGAGTATTTACCGCTAATCCCCTCATTTTTCAGATAAATCAATTTCTTGTCCGAAGTTTTGGCTGTAGCTTATTTCTGTATTATATTTTGGTTTGTTGAGAATTTTGTATAATAACGTTAATTCTAATTTTTGTTCAAAAGGCAATTCCTTTTCACTATCTACATCAATGTCATCATCCACGATAACTGTACCGAATTCTTCTGAATGAGGATATGTTTGTGGGTAAAATTTTTAAGAAAATTTACTATAAACTTGATGAAATTTGTGAACTGGTTATAGTTGTTTTTCCCTACTTTTTCATTATACTTATGTAAATACCGTAAAACAGTTTATATTTCAGATTTTATATTTTAAAAATTTGTAGTAAATACCAAAAAAAAAAAAAAAAACGGGGTTTAAACTTGTGAATACCGGCACTACAGCATTCTACAAATGGCTCAAAATACCAGTATTCGGTATCCCGGCATACCAATGCTACTGACAGCATAAACAATATCGTAGTGGGTTTTCCTGTGTAATTCATCCAAGAAAGTAAATTCGATTAATTAACTTTCGAAATAAATTTGTTACGTGTTTGTATTTTAACTTTACAGTGTTAATATACATGTAAAAGTAGATATAGTTAGATATATATATATACTCTTTATTGTAGCTAAATTTATTCATTAAAATCTTTGGACAGAACTATGTTTTTATAATTTTATGCGCCTTTGTTCCTAGTTCAAATTTGCTTCATTCTCTCTGATTTCTAGAACATTTCAAAAGTCTAGAAATTTCTAACTACCTACACAAACTGCAGTTTTATGCGTATGCATAATCTTAAATTATCAAATCATGTTATATTTTTTTTCTATCTATGAAACCCATATGATAATGAAATGCCATAGTAAACAAATTTTATGGTATGTTTCCTTGTAAGTTTGAGAGATATGCAACGGTATTCTTGCGATGAAGCTTAAGTATATTCGAGAAAATAACGTTTTAATGACTAACAACCATATGAGTTTAATATTTGAGCAATAATTGATAATCCATCTGGTTTGTGCTGGATAATCGAGATATTTTTACAGAAGAAGCAGCTGTTTCGTTTTTCAGGACACACTAAAACGTAATTTTCTTGTAAATTAAATTCTAATACTCATTTGTTTGTTTCTTAATAAACGAAAACAACAGTTTATATACAGCAGTTTTCATGCACAAGCAACAATGATCAAATGATTTCAATTCTGTTTAAAGAACATTTAATTTTATTATCGAATAAAAAATAAATATTCAGTTTATTAAGGAAACACATCTTAATTTTTTTTTTCCCGATAAATAAGATTTTAGCAATTTTTATATTTTTAGCAATTAATCCTTTCTTAATACAAATATATTTAAAGAAGTTCAAAACTAATACTGAGTATTACTTCTATATATCTTTAAAGTCCAACACACACGATCGTGCAGGTTAGATATTCTTATACGTTTTTGCTTCTGGAATAGTCACATGTCAGAATATCATGGATGCAACCATTGAGCCAGATTGCAGAACGCCCCAAGTGTTACTTTCCATCAACAGACGATGGTTGTTGCCCATGTTTTGCTTTCAGTTTTCAAATCTAATTTTGCTTTCAAATACAACGAAAACACGTCTTCTTTTTATCTGTCGTAAGAAGGTAATTATCAATATCTTTCTAAATGCTTGGATACAAATTTTTGTACTCATGTTCAAATAATTGTAAAATAGAAAAAAATATTAATTATAATCTATTAATGTGGCTTGTAGGACTCGGGATTTCGTTGCCCGCACGATCGTGCGGGTTGTGCGTTACTTGAGTCACTCCAGTATAAAGGTAAGTACTTGCCATGCAATTTCTTTTTCTGTTTCAATAATATATTGATGAAAGCCCATAAAAATGAAATATATAATTATAGAATTAATACCAAATTTTCTTGGGAGTCGTAATGAGTGAGTCTCTATCTCTCTCTCTCTCTCTCTCTCTCTCTCTTTCTCTCTCTTTTTGCAATTAATATTCTTTGTCATATATTTGTTGGGGAATATGACATTTTTATCCTCTCCACAAATATCTGCATCCATATCTCGTTCACACCCCAAAAATCTTGGTTTTCTGGTGGGAGTTAGTATGGTGTGGTTTAAATATATACATATTTTTAAATAATAAAATGTTCTGATACATTATACTATTTTTCATGGAATACTGTGTTACTTTTTAACCAAAAACTTTTATAGGTGTCAAAAAGGACAAGAATTCTCACAGAAGAGAGAGAAATTTTTCGATTGATGAATAAATCAGATTAAACTTAAATCAGAACATAGTGATCACACGGATGATGACAATGTTGCGAACAAAACATATGGATCGCGTATACAGGAAGGAGAATCAAGTTCAGATGAGAGCGATGAAGAAACACATGGAAATATTTGAAATGGAAAGAGAATTTTGGATCATTCTTTACCATAAAAGTCTCTTGAGAACGCATTATTTACATTGATTTAACTATTGCAAATTCTTGGTTTCTGTGCCAGCAAGATGAAATATCAAATAAAATTCCTCCAAAAATCAAAATGGATTGCTTAAAATTGAAGTTAGATATAGTTGAAGCGTTTATCAGCCTCTGCACCTACTAACAGAAGTATTTTAATTCATGATGAAGATAACTCTGTTGTAATTCCACTCACAAAAATATCGAAGCGTTATAAACCACCTAACACACATGTCATGGCTTTTATCCTGGCCATTCGAGGATAAAAGGCTTGACATATATAGCCATTTTCGATGTTTTGATGACATTTCAAGGCCTCGCAAGTGTAGATTTGAAAACCACGAAAGCAGTTCGAAAACATGATGTGAAAAATGCAATGGCTATATATAATTGTCAAAAACAAAAGAATTTTACTGTAAATAAATAATAAATTAATAAAAGAGTTCATTATACATCAATAATTTCCTTATTTGTAACAATTTTACCTGAATTAACATTGTTTCTTCTATGAACTTAGGCCTAAAAATGTATTACTCGTAAAATTTCATTGGTGACCTATTTCACAGATAACGCCCAACTGGCAAGATTGTGCGAGTACCATCCACGTTCCAGGAGGGTTGCGGTAATTTTTTCAATATTTTTCCCTATGTAATTGCGGTCTATATAGTATTAAATACCAGAAGAATTTAATATTTGAAGATAAAAATAATTCGGGTCTTAATGGGATATACTAAATGATAATGTCTTAGAAAATAAAATTTAGACAATTTATCTCGTTTTATTACTCCATTCAAAAGTCAGCCATGTTTACATTTGAACTGCTTTATCTAGAACTATTATCGACAATCAGGAATTCAATATTTCCTTCCCGAATAAAAACACACCAAACAAAATGAATATTTACCTCCAGACTACGCATATTTCCCAAAATGACTAGATAATTTATCGTTTGAGCTTCTTGCACTTTTACGAGGTTGAATGATTCAGATTATTTGCTGATAACTCTTCAGAAATGAAATTAAACTTTTGTTCCAATAGTGGAAATCATCTTCTAGTATGTTTACTTTGGATTCAGAATCAAATATCTCCCCGAGCACACATTTCGCGTTCCCTTTATTGTCTGCGATTTTGAAATTGGAATTCAAAGCAAGTGCAGAATGTAGATTAAACTTCTCAAGGTGGATTAATGGGCTAGATAGTGAAGGAAAATATTTTACTGTGGCATACGTTAGCCAAAATTTTTCGAAAAACATCCCGGATGTAAGCGGTTTGCCACTTACGGGATTTTATTTGATTCTATATATTGATAAAGGCTCACCAAATATTTGAGTATTGTTGCTTTATTTAGATATTGAAGTAAATGATTTTTTCAGTTCTCCAATTTGTAGCAAAATTTTCGTTCTGGACCATTGATTCTGATCGACTGCTTATTTATGTCGTACTAGAAGTAACAGGCGAATTGGGGTTAGTGAAACTCATAATTTCGAATCAATTTAACGAGGAAGAGACATCTCGAATACCCTCGTCCCTGACGCACATTCTTAATTTCCTCATCCCACCAATATGAGGACTTAAAAACTCTGTAGACATTTGCTGTATATTAATAATTCCTTCGCACTGGGGCATCTCAAAATCTCCATATTTGTGTCCTAATTTTGAGTTATAATTTTCATCGCCCCCTCTCATAATTGAACAATATACTAATGCAATAATAATGTATTTTGGCGCTAAAGTTACTATAGGACTTTAATTATAAACCTTACAAATAATCAAGAGAAGTATTAAATTTTGCACAGATAAGCCCGTGGGACTTATTAATCATTACTAAACTTGTTTTTAATTTCGTATTGATGATTTAATCATGACATATTTTTACAGAACTGAGATATATTTATAAGAATATTATATCAGTGTAAATATGCGTTTAAAAAAATTATATCAGAATATATATTTTGTTTGCTTTCTTTCAGTAAAATGACAATAATTTTAAATCTTTTATTTTTGACTTTTTCGATTGCTTGCGCCCCCCACGCAGGGATAGTTGTCCCACCCTCTAAAGGGGTCGAGGCCCACAGATTGAAAAATGCTGCTTTACATAAAGCTTTTTACAGAATAAAATTTATCTGCTGATTGTTTCATTGATGTCGTAACCCAAAACATCAC
>BMAV01018848.1:137508-191511 GCA_019973955.1 Trichonephila inaurata madagascariensis
AAAAATTCCTAAGCGGAATAGATGAAACCAAAATTGCACGTATTTAGCTGTTAGATTATTGCGGCACCATAAACAACATTTACAAATTCACCCACCTAGCTTGCGTTTTCGTCTTTATCAAAGAAAAACTGTAAAGTGTACTGAATTTTCTCTTTGATAACTTCCATTTTTAACACCCTGTAACTTACAACTGAATGGACCAAACAAAAAACAATAAAATAAATTTTTTAGTTGTAATGTCACTTTGGCAACTAGCATACATTTGAAATTGTTTGATCGATACTTTACGAGATATCGACACTGCGGCCATCTACCGAAAAAATAATACATTTCTTTTTCCCCAAACTAATATATATATTTTGGATACCGCCTCTCTTCGGGTATGTCATACCCACCGCATCAATCACCGTTATAGTTCCGAAAGCATGATCCCGTTTCAAATATTCCTTATGCTATGCCGTATTATTGTAGTTATGATGAAGGAATGTGATAAGTAATTTAATAGATACAGTGCAACAGTATTTTCGGATGAAGAAATTCCCTTCGTGGGTATGATGAGGAAAAATCAAATGATGAAGAGTATAATAGCAAGTATGCTTCCTTCACTAAAATCTATCCAGATTTAGAAGAGAGAGACACTTGAAAATATTTTTTTTATATTTAGAGACACAAAAACATTTGGGATAATGTAATTTTAAAGGAGACAACTGGTACACATCTTATTCTCTTTCAGATGAACTTTTGAAAGAAAGAAAAACAATTGTTGAAACAATGAGAGAAAAAAAAAGAAATTCCAAAATTTTTGAATTGAAAGAACAGAGAAAATTACTCACATATGTTTAGTTTTAAAAATATACAAATTAAAAAAAAAAAAAAAAACAGTGAAAACATCAGACTTGTTCACGACGAGATTAAAGGAGTGTATAAACAATATACTGAATGCCCTTTTAAGAAGAACATAACAACTAAATTTACGAGTGAAAAATATAATAAACATATTGTACTTTATACTTTTCTTCCTTTTTTTTTTCTGTGTGTGTACAAATTTTACGGTTAAAACTGAACATAAACACCCTTGGGTACGAGATACCCCACCCAAGACCTTTCAGTCGTTTTTTTTTCACGTAAGTGATGCCAGGTTAAAGTATAGTTCCTGAATTTTGAATATTTTTCCAGATATAAAAGATGTAAAGCATTAATGTTATATTCTATCTTAGCTATCCTGTACAGAACTGCATTCTTTATCATACTTCTCATTTTTATCTGAATTGATCCATTTTTTCTGGTATGAAATATGTTTCGTATTTTTTTTTCTATACCGTAATGCTAAATGAACTATCTATTTAAGGTATCCGACTACGTTCGGAACCATGATTTTAAAAAAGCATGTAAATTAATAATTTCCATGATATTTAATGTCACTTAGATTAGAATACATGTATAAAATTGTTTTAAAAATATTTTGACAAAAAAAGATTATTTAAATACAATGTTTCGGCAAAAATTTAACTTAGAATAACCTTTTTTTCAAAATGTTCTCCTTTTGTGAAAAATGCTTCTATTTTAATAATAATTTGCCTGTATATAGCTCAGACCTCTGTCTAGAGGCTCAACTACGATTTTTGACAAATTTACATTATTTTCAGAGTTACAACACATTGAAATAATTATTGGGGTTTTTTTCTTAAAATTTCTCCCTTCTGTTGTCGTAAAACATGGATAAACCCACTTCAAACTTATATATTTCAAAAATTCTAGTTTAGCCTCTGTACAGAGTTCTGAGCTATATACAGGCAAAATATTATTATAATAGAAGCATTTTTCACAAAAGGAGAATATTTTGAAAATGGGTCATTCTATGTTCATTTTTTGTCAAAATAGTGTACTTAAATAATTTTTTATTGTAATATTATTCTTAAAACAATTTTATATACAGTTTCTCTAATCTAAGTGACACTAAATATCATAAATATCAACCATTTACACACTTTCGCAAAATCACGGTTCCGAACGTAGTCAGATACCTTAAGTGCTAAAACGAAAAAACATTATTTTTTATTGAATATTTTGAAATGTTACAATCACTGTATTTTAAACACATGTATGAATTACAACTCAACAAATTTTCCAGAAAATTGAGACACTTTTCTGTTAGAAAATGCGCTTCAGCTTCAGCTCAAGCTATCGTACATTAAGCGAAGATTATTAATTGTGATATCAAATTTTCCGATTTTCAAAAGCAAACTGATAACATTCCAAGTAATTTAAAAATAAAAAAGCATTTTAATTATTTATATGGAATACCTTTTATGCATTCTTTATCATTTTTTTGATAATTTAAAGCAATTGAATTGTTTTAATATTAATATACGTAAATTTATTAAGTTATTAAAGTATATTGAAGCTCTGTAAATAGTATAATAAATATAGGATACAATTCAAATATTATAGAAATTTAAGCTACAATTCAAATATTATAGAAATTTAAGCTACAATTTAAACAAATTTAATTTAGAAATTTTAGGGGGAGGGGTTGTATTATTTTTTAAAAAATGGTCATTTATGAGAATTTTTTCTTGAATATTTGTTTTTCTTGAATTTAATAAATTATCATTCTAAAATTATTCTCCATGATATATTTTTAGATAAAACAAGAATATGAGAAATAAAAAAAAAAAACTTCATTTATGTTGGATAATGTGAATTATTAATGTGCAAGAATAATTGATTAAACATAACGCACATTTGTAGTGACAAATTTATGATTAATAAGTTATTTTGTAAAGTTATCAAAATAAACGTTGTTTTTTTTTTAAAAAAACTTTTTAAAGTTAATGTTTTTTATTTCCTTTATTTACTAGGGTAACATATTCTTTCCACTCTATTCAAACATTTATCGCAGATTACATTATTCATTCATTTGATCTATTCGTTCAAAATTTTAGTAGCTGTTTTATATTTTGGTTTTATTAAGAATAAATTCATACTCGTAAGATTAATTCAATGTTCATAAGTGGAATTTTTAAAAATATAAGGATATCATATTCTCTTTGTCTCTTTGAAATATAAATAGAATTTTTAATGAATATATTTGAAGAGTTCTCTCATGGGAAACAAGAGGTAAAAATACATTTAAACCATCCATTTTAAGCTGATTAGTTTGCCATAGTTAAAAATTTAGTAAAATACGGACTATAGAAAGGAATCAATGGCTAATTAATCAGACCTTAAAATAATTAAAATAATAAATATCTCGATATCTAGAATTTTGGAGGATATAAAACTTCTTTTTTTTTTAGTTAAGTGAATATTTGTAACAGTGCTGAGAAAAAAAAATCCTTAATGTTAATCTAAGTTCCTGTATCCTATAGTTGTTATTAGTAATTGCTTTGTATGAAGCAGTCTACATAAACTAGGAGCAAATTCTTATCTTTATTTTATTAACTATTACTCTAACTAATTTTCATCATTAAAAAACTTATATCAGTATAATTAACTATTATTTCAATTAACTCTTAAAGCTTCTTGCCATGCATCTATTTGTTTGTTTAAAGCCAATTAATAGGTTATTTGAAACTTTGTATTAAATATTTAGTAAATTATTTTTAAATCTAAAGCACGATCTGCTATTTATAGCTTATTTTTTTCTAATATATTAATAATTTTATAGTTTCGGTTATAATGTCACTTGGAGGTAATTATAACTAGGCGTTGTCAATTATATTTACTAAACAACGGAATATAAAGTAGAATGTAATGCTTATTTTGTTTCTCGGAAGAAATATAGTTATATTTTTAGTTAAATACTATAAACATAATTTTTTTTGCAAAAAAAAAAAAAAAAAAATGAAAGCATTGCTTTAAAATTGCGAATGCATATTTCAATGCTATCCTGTATCGATCATGTAAAAATATTCTACTCAAGAGGCTTACCTTTATTAGACAATTTCGAGATTTTTGATCAACTAGGTGTTTTTCCACTTTAGTTTACTGTGATGCTTCCCCAGGATGCTATGTTGATATGTCTTTTTTTTTCATTGTTTCTTTATAAATCCATCCCTTCTTCATTTTTTTTCACAGAGTTTTACCAAATGTAGATTGCATGTGCACCCTTTTAGTTGTAAATCAACAAAAGTTTTTCTTTAATTTTGTCACCTACAAATCTTGTCTGCTACATGAATAACTCCACCACGCCATCATGTGTGTATGTTAATATTTTACAACAAAATACTTTGTTCTACTTAAGGCATCCGACTACGTTCGGAACCGTGATTTTGCAAAAGCGCATAAATGGATAATTTTCATGATATTTAGTTTCACTTAGATTAGAATACATGTATAAAATTGTTTTAAGGACATAATGACAAAAATAATTATTTAAATACAATATTTTGGCAAAAAATTAACTTAGAATAACCTTTTTTTCCAAATGTCCTCCTTTTGTAAAAAAGTTTCTATTGTATTAATATTTTGCCTGTATTCATCTCAGATCTCTGTATAGGGGCTCAACTAGAATTTTTAAGTGCATAACTCGGAAGTCGATTTATCCATGTTTTACGAAAACAGAAGGGAGAAATTTTAAGAAAAAAACTCCATTAATTATTTCAATGGGTGGTAACTCTGAAAATAATGTGAATTTTTTAAAAATTCTAGTTGAGCCTCTGTAGAGAGGTCTGAGCTATATAAAAGCAAAATATTATAATAGATGCATTTTTCACAAAAGGAGAACATTTTGAAAGAAGATTATTCTAATTTTTTGCCAAAATATTGCATTTAAATAGTTTTTATTTGTCAAAATGTCCTTAAAACAATTTTATGCATGTATTCTAATCTGAGTGACACTAAATATCATGAAAAGTATCCATTTATGTGCTTTTTTAAAATCACGGTTCCGAACGTAGTCGGATACCTTAACTTAGTAAAATCATGGATTTATTGAATTTCCTGCATTATAAATACACTACAACTGATAAATTTTCTTCATAAATAATTAAATAAGTTTTATAATCATGGCTTTAAAAAGATAAGTAATGTTTTGTGGATATCCTAATCCCCTCTTTTCGAAATTTTATTTCACAGATAAAGTCAAAGTGATCTACAGTAATGAAATATTTGTATATTTATTTAACTTATTACTCAAATTGATAAATTCGTTTTTATAATTTGATTTGTTTTTGTAAATGATTAGAAACTTTTTTGGCTCAGAACAAAAAATGCAATTTTTTTACAGATCATTCTACTTAAAAAATAAAAAAGTAAAGCATTATCAAATAAGATATTTCCAGGAAACTACTCTCGTTATATTTGCGCTTAAAAGGAATATTAAAAAGAATATCCTGAGTCATTTAAAAACACGAAAATGCAACCAGTTTCCTGAATTATGTTTCTGATGTAAAACAAAGTGCTAAAAGAAATGAAGATTTTGAACCTTACAGATTAAAAAAAAAGTAAGACTAACTGCACAATGCGAATTGTTTTAATTAAGAAAAATCTAATTAAAAAATAGTATTCTTGAATGCAAGATTTAATTTTTTTATGAACCTAAATGAAAGAAACAATTACAGAGGGAGAAAAAAAAACTCGAGAAGGCGTTTTTTTAATTCCCAACTATTTCTGGGTGAGGTGTTTTTCTAGTGTTTTCTTACTAAGAGAATTAAAGATACCGTTGAAAAAACTTATCCGTAAGAAAAAATATATTTTTCGTTATTATTTAATTTGAAAGGTTAATTAATTTTTTTTCCCAACTTTGCACTTTCTTTCAGTCTTTTTTTATAGTTATAGGAAAAAATCCATCAAATGGTTTAGTCGTTAATACTTAGGACAAATTTTAATTGAAATGTGAAGCATTTTCTTTACATGAATTAATTGAATGCGATAAATTCTTGATATATTAGACCTTCAAATATCTTTGTATTTTACTTTTAACAAGTAGTATTGTATTGAGAAGAAAATACACTTTCTTTATTTTGAAGTCCCTTTTTTAAGTATCAGGGTATTAACCGAGTGGTGATTCGTTGGTTAACGTCGTGCCCGTCGAGTCGTTGGTCCATGTGCTGATTTCTCTGAAGTCACATAAATCCATCGAGAATTAAAATCCTTACATTGGTGTGGAAATTTAAATACAGGTATAGGACAAAATAATAGGAACACCTGTGAACCAATGAAAACGTTTTATTCGTAAGGAGTCGGGTCACCTTTAGCCAGAATGACAGTTTGCATTCGACGTGGGATTGACAAATATAAATCTTGAACTAAATTCATCAGAATTAGCACTCGTTTATCGTGCAGAGCTGTCTCAAGTACACATAGTGTGCGTGGAAGATGAAACCAAGCACGGACTTTGCTCTTTAAAAAACCCCATAAACACACAATGATGTTCAGATCAGATGACTGGGACACCACATTAGGTGTTTCACTTCATTATCATGCTCATGTAACCATGTTTGAACACAGCTAGAGGTGTGAACAGGGACGTTGTCATCTTGGAACACAGGAACGATAGTTTGAAACATGGTGAAGAGAATTCACACACACACACACAAATAACCTTGTGAGCGACTTCCCTCTGAAGTTGCTCCCTCACCGTCCTGCCTACCTAAGAGTGTAGGAGGAAACAAAGTATGACCAGATACTTCCATAATGATTATTATTTATTACTATTCAAGCACACACTAATCAACAATAAGTAACCACAAATGAATGCCCTTAGAGTGATATAGAGAAAGCATTAAACCCTAAGGAAACAAGCGGAAGTAATCTATTTAATTTAACCTAATCTATCTTTGACTATAAATTCCCAGTCCACTGATTTAGTATAGCGGCAAACTCCGTTCTTAACTTAAGTTATGAAAATCGATTATATATCACCTTCATAGCGTCGCAACAGTTTCTCAGCCCCTTCTCTATTACTATTACAAATTTTTGACTTTATATACTCGAAAAAATCTACATATCAGGGTTTCTTCTTGAGAGGGATGGCTATGAATTAACCACGAATGCTAGCCCAAAGATTTCCCAACAGGATTAGTGTGAAGGTCGCGTAAAGATCCGTCACTAACTTTTTGGAATAGCTACTCTGAGATAAATTTTCCCAGCATTCAAATCCCGTTAAATAGTTTTCATAGATACGGCGTTCTGAAGGTGTGTATTCATGTCTGACGTTATATACGGAAGTATATTTTAGAAGAATAAAGAAGTTTTGGGAAGATTTAGAAGAATACAGAAGTACTAGGAAGACTTAGAAGATTACAGAAGTATATTCTATATATTCTAGTGACTACTCTCTTTAACACCCTTCTTTAACTGTCCTTTAACTTTAGCTTTCATTCACTTTTGTGCTCCGCAGAAGAAACCTTACCCAGTTTTGTGTAGGTTGTCAGAAGCCTTGACACAGTGGTACTTGAAAAATCCAAAATGTTGGCTGTTCTGGACATGGACGTTACAGTGAAGTCCGCCCCCTCAGGGGGCTCACCTTCTTTAGGTGGGTACGTGTGTCACAATCCCGAGGTACCCTAGCGATCTTTTCCTTTTCCCAAAGGGTTTACTATCTTTGGTAAACACGGGTGTTATGACCCAGGGTACCCCAGTGATCCTTCTCTATTTTCGACCCTCCATCTTGTTATCCAATTTCTCCTTTTCCCGTCCAGACCATAGACCTATGAATGTTTGGCGCAGTATAGCGAAAACTGGCTCTTGCGCCTTAAAACACCAAACTCAACTCAACTCAACTACAGTGAGTTCCAATTATCATGCCTCTTTTCATGTCGGAGAGGTCGGACATAACCACGATTTGCTAGGAACAGAATTTTCTTATGCAACTCTCACACTGGCAAACACTTGATTCATAGCTTCTGTTTCATCGGCACTCACTATTGCGACACGTGGCTGTCATTTATTTGGCGGTGGAAGGACGACTAATTTTTAAATATATATAGATAATACTATTATTTTGCCCTATACCTATAAATAACAGCTGAGGTATTATTTTCACTTGGCCATAATTAAAAACTAAGAAGTCCGTTGACAGTTACCCTCGTGAGGCTTCTTAGTGTAACTTTAATTAAACAACTAATTAATTTCCAGTTAAATTTACTCTTAAATAATAAAAAGGACTGCTAAAAATTTAAAACATAAAATAAAGTTTAGGTCAAAAATAATATGAGGTTTTACACTTATCAGTATGTTATTTCTTAACGTCATTATATTTTATAAATACTAGTTTGTCCACTTACTTGTTTATACACATATTATCTATAGGGGCTCAAACTCCTTCCGATACAGTGGTGTAAAAGTTTAGGTAGTTAGATGTTCGCTCAGGTACTGTCCTCATCACTTGACTACGTTTCAAAATTACGAGGTTTCTTGCAAATTGCCCTCATGTTGCTCCCAGGGCATATTAATATAAAATCTTCTATTTCCGCCCATTATTAAATCAAAATGATTGCTTATAATTTAAAAAAATACATATGTTGTATTCAAACTTTTAAAATATTTCATCTGTTTACCTTCTATTTAATTTATACAAGATCAATTGTTCTAAACAAGGCTCCCAACAGCAATCTTTACATATATATATAGGATTTTATTATAGTTGAACGCGTTAGTTAAAATTCTCGGATATTGCATATTCCTCAGAAAACTCGCAACAGACCGTATGCCTTTAGTCCATCTTTGGTTCTCTCATTAGAATTTATGGTATAGCATTACTTAAAAAGACTAAGTACTCGTTCATTTTTTACTCTTTTAGTCAATTCCGTAGATGTGATACTTATATATCAAGGTTCCTGACTATGTCGTTCCAATTCATAGTGATTATTTAAATATTCACTAGATGCGAAATATATTTTAAAATAAGAAAGACATTCTTTTGCAAAATATTAAGACAAATATTAACGAAAAAAAATTTGTAATGCATGTTTACTTATATATTTTTATTCCCAAGGTAATAAATTTAGACTTATTTTAATAAAAGTAATGTATTCTATCAAAAAATTTAAATCAATTTATATCTTGTGTTCCATCGAACATCTGGTGTTAAACGTAAGAACAAAAAAAATATTTCTTAAATAATGTTGAAGATTTAATGCGAACATATAATTAGCGAAAAGCGACTATAAAACGAAGTTTAAAATTGATATTTCCAAACAAGTCAACTGGATTTTATAACATTTAACGATGTTTCTAATTAAAAGAAAAATTGACAGAATATTACTTAATTATATTCCCTTCAATGTCGTAAGTCTGTCGTTTTCAGGAATAACTGCCGTGTGCAATTTTATTTTTCTCAACTCCATGTTTTTGTCAGTGACGCAGGTGCAAGGAATGACAGAGTTTAACAAAGCATAAATCTGAAATGTTGCCAAGCAAAGTTAAAAATATCAGATAAGCATCATGTTCTTGAGACATTTACTATTTATAAATTTTGTAGTGACTGTATGAACAGTTCGTGAGTTAGTACATGTTCTACGGGATGGGATGAAATGTACCGAAAAAGGAAAACTATTTTTAACAATAGCTGTAAAATTGCAATTTCTTCCCTTCATGTTATTCTTATTTTATGTAGAAAATAACTGATAGTCTTAGAATTAAAATAGTTTTTTGTTTCTATTATTTGTATTATTAATCAGCCATATACTTCCAGTTTTTTTTTCTCTTGAAAATAAGTTATTAAATTCTTACCTCAAATACGTTCGAACTACAAATTTACACTAATTTTGAATATAATTTATATATAGAATTATAGGAACACAGTACTCATAAAATAGCGAATTATGTCATTAAAAATATATATAATTTGTTGCATTGCCAAGCGATTTAAATCATTTAATATTTTTTTTTAATTAATCTGCCAAACGATAGCTTAAAAAATAATGATTAATAGGAATTTTCGTTAAATAATATAAAAATTTCTATATCATATAAGGATATATATTACATTAATAAAAACAATAACATGCATTTAAATCTAATAGTATAGGGTTTTATTTTCGGTAAAGGCTTATTAAGGAACAGATACATAGAACCACATTTAATGAAAAAAATTTTTTTTTTTTAATTTAAACTTATATTAAAGAAAGGTGTATTCATTATTTTTAATTTCAGCCACAGAATCCAAAAACATATTTCATGAAGCTTTTTGTTTTATTTAAAATGAGAAGAACTAAACCCCACTTTTGTTTGCTATCCCTATACGTATAAAATCAAAAGAAACATGAAAACAAAATAAATAAAAAGAAAATAAAATCATAACGAGAATGGAAGAAGTATTTTTAATTAATGATAGAAATGTACAAAGTAGTTTTATAATTTTAAAAGTTAGGTTTTTCTTTTATTTTTTATGAATAAACCTTTTAATTCTAAGTACTTTTTTGTCAGAATTTTTGTGTTACTTGTTTGCAAAAGAAACTTGGAGTAACTAATGGAAGGATATTAAAAGCAATTTTTTTCGAAGATATTTAATTTGAATACAAAAAAAAGCACCTTTAATTCGCTTGAAAAAAAATCCTCAAAATGATTTGGTCAAAAAGGTTTTGGAATGGTTCCAGTAGATGTATGAAGTGATCACATTTAAAGAGCTCAAAAAATGTTACTAGGATTATAAAAGTTCCCTTAAAATTTTATATTAGCTTTTAAAATACATTTAAAAGTGAATTAGAACAATTTGTAAGTTTTTTAAAATATAAATGGCTAATTACTTTGTATAATTTGCAGTGAAAATAATTTTGAAATGAAACTAGATTATTTTAAATATCATTTAGAAACTAAATGTGCATATTGTTTGATATCAATCGTGTGAAATACATCTATTTAACTTCATGCCTTTTAAGAAGATATTTAAAAAACTCAAAGAGAATAATAAAATGTTACTCAAAGAGAATAATAAGAAAAAGTGCTTTATTTTTATAAACTACTTTACATTGAGATATTTTTGCATTCTTATTCCATTTAATGTGAATATATTTTAAAAATTCCAACTCCATTACACTGGATAGCTAAAATGTCTTTCTAAGTCAAAGTAGGTTTGGGATGCAATAAAAGGACTTTGACAGTGTTTGCGAAGGATTTACCTATGCATTCCTTTTTTCTTCCTCTTCCCCCTAACATGTGTGTATGTTGAAAAAGGTGACCTTGGGGGATTAATTATAAGCCGTACAAATTATCAAAATAAGTGTCAGTTTTTGTTTGCAATTTTATATATGACAAAACCATCGGTTCAATTGAAATTATCAAACTTGCTCTTAACTTAGTATTGTTAAATTAATTATAAAATACATTATATGCAGTCTTCATCCTTTTATAAGTGTATTATATCAGTGTAAACGTGTATTTTGTTTTTTATTATTATCAAAGTGTATTTGATTTGTTTACTTTCAGTAAATTAAAAAAAATTAATATTTTTTTTTTAACTTTTTAATGTGCTCGCCCCCATCCAAGTAGAGATATTACGCCCCCCCAAGGGGCGTGTTCCATAGTTTGAAAAACGCTGCGTTCATGCCATTGCTGAGGGTCACGTACTCGTGGGCGAAATAGTCGAAGCTTCGTGCCAATGAAGGCCAGACGGTCAACGTGTGCACATTAAATTCCTTCGATTGGCGTATTGTGTAAAATCGGAGAGAGAGAGAGAGGTGTCATATCGGGTATCGTCCTCTTCGTTTGACAAAGCTCGTTGCCAATAGCACTCTCGTTGGCTTGGAAAGCGCCATTAATACCTGAACTGCCACCGGCGCATATATACGTCTCGCTCAACCACTGCATTAAATGCCCCCGACGCATATATAAGTTTTTCCGAAATACGATACTTTTCATTGCGCTATTATCAGAAAACTATTCCGAAGGCTTTGGAATGCAATAAAATGACCTTGAAAGTGTTTGCGAAGGATTTAATTAAAAGAAAAATTTGCTTATTTAGGTCTTTCTTTTCTTTTCAATACATCACATTCGCGCGCCTATGTGAAAAACGGCGGCACTGAAGAGCGAATCAAATAGATTTTATTCGGTTGTTAAAGGGTTGAAAAATAAAATAAAATTCATTCCCTGATAGAAAACTAAAAGGAATGAATTCTATCCATAAATTTTTTTTTTAAAAAAAGTGCTCAAATTATTTGGAAAAATATCTTGATTTCTGTTATTTTTAACACGTAATAATCATATAATTAATTTTCATGTAATGATTTACGATCTATATTTTGAATGTAAGTTAAAAAAATAATGATATCTCTCTGTTCATAACCTTCTATAATGATGTATATCGGTTATATCTCTAGGTGGTTTGGCCTTACTGACATAAAATAATCTATGACCTTTGTATGAAAGAAGAAGTCTTATTTCTGTCTCCAGACGGATTTATTTGCTATTCATATGCCTGTCCCATGAAATATTCAAACAGAACATTCTTAATATGCAAGTGACATACAAGACCACTCTTTCTTTTACTAGTGTCTTCTCTTCCGATATGTTATTTATACAATAGACATTATTAGTGTCATCCTAGTAGCACAGAGACACCGACCTCACTTTTTTTTTTCTCTTTTGCTAAGTATCGAAAGAAAAAGACGCAGAAGAAGATAAAGTATCCTGTATAGAATTTTTTGTTCCTCACTTCTGTACAGAAAGCTATAACGCAATTCAGTAATTCTTGTTTGTTTTCTATCTTTATTTCTTGTTGTATTTAGTTTGTCCTAATTATGGGATTAACATGTTTTTTTTTTTTTTTTCAAATAAAGTCAGTACTACAGTTTTTCAATATTTTAGCGTATATTTCAATATTTTCTACTAATATTAACATGTCACTGAATAAGATACAATAGGGAAAAAAACTAGATATAGCTGTTGAATACTGGAGGAAATGTGTGATTCATTGTTTTTAACGCTATTCTCTGAATGTGGATTTTTGGCAATAAAAATACAACATATATTTACTATCGAACTAATGTTATATCATTATAGTTAAATTTCAGAAAAATTGAAATATACTGGGTGTAAAAGAAAATTGTGTTATTCTTTTTTTTTCTGGAAAAAAAGCATTTATTTAAAATTTAATCTAAAATATAATTTATTTTGTTAGTTACAATTGTCTACCAGCGTTTTGGTAGCTTATCTAAACCCTGGAAAAGAAGTCCTCTGTTTTGCAGACAAAGTATTCTTCCCCTGCAATTGGTATACCCTCATAATTAATAAATTTATTTCCATCAAGAAAGTATTGCAGCTACCTGAACAGGTGATAGTCAGACGGTGCAACAGGAGGACTATACGCTGGCTGAGGTAAAGTTTTCCAACTCAACTCTACAATTTTTAAAGCGGTGTTTATAATCACATGTAGTCTAGCTTTGTCTTGATGAAGAATTGCACCTTTTCTATTATCCAAAGATAGCGTTTATGTTAAATTTCTTTATATTCAAATCATCACGTTGCGAAAAGTAAGGTCATTTCATTTTCTTGCAGTAACTCATAGTGCACTATATCTTTGCTGTCTCTCCAATAAAGCTACAAAACGTTCTTCTGATGTACGCCAACTTTTGATGTGGACAGTGGTATCTAATCTTTGTAAGCATATGCTTTACTTTCTAACCACGTGTTTGTACACTATCCACTTTTCATTTCCAGTCACCGAGTGGTTCCAAAACGTCTCCCTTTTGTGACTACAGATTGAACAGCATATCGAAATTCTATCAAATTTTTTCGCCTTTTTCCTGTGGCATACAAACAGAGAGTTTGGACACAAAAGCAAGCCTTTTAATGCATTCTAAAGAAATAGTCTGATTAATTCCAAGCTTGAAACCCACTTCTGTGAAAGTTAAAGAGGGATTTGTGTGTGTGTGTCCTCATCATACTGTGAAACACTTCATCACTGACACCTGATGACCTTCCTGATCTGGGGTCATCTTTCAAAGAAAAATCACCCAGGCAAAACTTCACAAGCTATCTTTGGCATGTTGGAGCTGTTTCTGCTTCCTCTCCGAACAGGTCACACAAGTTTCTTTTTACCACCATCGCGTTATTCCCTTTTTGGAACTGAAATAACAAGTAATGTTACGAGTGTACTTTTCCTTCACTTATGATGACAGTTTTGCAAATGTAATATGTGAAAAAAATGCATCTAAATTATCAAAAGTATACTAATATAACTATTTTAGCCGGTTTCAGTCGGATCCGAATTCTTGCTATGGAACGATAAAGGATAAAAATGCACGTGTTCACAAAAAGGACAGAACTTTACCCTAGACCAGTGTTTCTCAGTGGGGCGCGTCCCCCTTGGGGGCGGGATAACAATACAAGGGGGCCGTGAGCATTTTCAAAAGTCGAAAACAAAACATTATTTAAAAAAAAATTATTAACTTAGCGAAGGAAAACTAACAAAATACATTCTGACATAACACAAAATAAAACTAATATTTACACTGATATAATACATTTATGATTGTATCAGTGTTGCATAATGTATTTTATAATTAATTTATCAATACTAAGTTAAGAACAAGTTTAATAATTACCAGTGACCTCATGGGCTCTTGTCATATAAAAAATTATATTCATAAACTAACATTTATTTATTTGTACGGTTTATAAAAAACCCTTAACTGTGTTTAAAAAGTTACGCGTTTTCCCAAGTTACCGTTTAAAAATAGGCCAGGTTTTGGTGTATTGGGAGGAATAGATAAGCAAATATATACTCTGAAACAAGTAAATGCTTCGAAAATACTGTCAAGGTCATTTTATTTCATTCGAAGACATTCGGAATAATTTTATGGATAGCAGTTCACAGAAAAGAAAGTACGGAATGAAATGTATATACGTCCGGGGCTATTAACACACTGGTGAGGGGGAAAGTTTTTATACATGGGGCACTTTTCAGAGGTAAAATCGTAGTTTTAGTTTCAACGTATAGTATTTTTATTAAACAAACAATTTTATTGGGCCAAAAAATTATGATTGGATGTTGGATCGCATATATTGAAAATTTGAGAAACACTGCCCTATATCCAATAAAACATATTCAGATATAATTTATTGATAGATACTCTCATGTTTAGGAACTCGTATCTAAAAGTCTATTTTGTAGATGTATTGTATATAAAGAAATACAATAGTTAATTAATGAATAAATATTTAGCGAAAAAAGGTTTTTAAATGGTTATCCAAAAAAACTATATTTCTATTTCAGTTGTTTCTTAATACATACTTGGGTACTCAAATAATCAAATCAAAGTAAAAATACATTTAAAAAAACATTCGTTACTTTTAAAAAACGTATTAAAGTGAAAGAATCGTAATCTTCGAAGAATTTTATTTGCTTTTCATTATGGAAAGAGATTTGGAAAAAAAAAAAACTAGGAGCCATGGAATAACATGGAAGAGAGAAAAAAAAATGCAATTATCAGTCTAAAAAAAATCACACAAAGCTACCACAATTTATCTCGTGTTAAAAGAAATGAAGAGATTTTAAAAAAAAGAAAAAGAAAAAGTCCTATGCACATTTAAAAATTTGAAAGTTCAACTAGTTTCCAGGCTTGTTTTTCTACGGTTAAAACCCGCACAAAAACTAACACTACATACAAGGAAAAAAAAAAAGAGTTATAACTAAGAAACGAGAAAGATTTTAATTTAAAAAAGATAACACCTTAGAAAATTTTTTTTCGTTTTACAGTACCGAAACACCTTTATTATTAAAAGAAACTGAACGAATAGTTTTTATTTTCCGAGTGAGAGATGCTTGTGTTTTTCTTAAGATAAAAATGAAATGTAATTGAAAAAAAATGTTTGAGAAAAAAAACTGTACATTCATTTAATTTGAAAGTTTAATTAATTTTTTCACTACTTTTCTTTAAGTTAACTTTCTTCTCTCCTCTACACCTGAGAACAAAAATAATCTATAAAATTATTTAACCGTAAGGAATTTCGGAACAGTTCTAATCAAAATATGAAGAACATTTTTTTTTTTTTTTTTTTATCAATCTGTAAAAACTGATAAAAAATATATTTTCAATTAGGATTTTATCTCATCATTTAATTTATCTGTAGGAAATTAATACATTAGGGGACATTCAAAGTTTAATTTATATTTTATTTATTTAATTTTGTCAAAATATGCATCTAATGCTATTTACTTTGAAGGGATTAGAATTTGTAAAAAAAGAGGGTGATTGATTTAAGTATGTTGTTTAGAATAAAAGAAATACAACTGTACAAAAAATAATGACATAATTATGTTTTATTAATAGCTTTTTTTTTAGATTTTAGCTTTCAGGAATTTATGTTTTATGTCCTTTTGTACTAGATCATGTATTTATTTGTGATCAAAGTTTTTTTAAAATTAAGTGGGAAAAAGCATTCAGTTTTCTGTGGAAAACTTACTTGATTATTTTGTTTAAATATATATTAAGCGCCATAAAATGTAAAAAGCAATACATTCCATAGAAAATTGGTTTGCTTTTTGTATCAAATATACAAGCAGTGAGAGCAGATTATGCAAATGATTGATGGACAGATTATGCTTCCTACAAATTAGAAAAAGCTTACTTTCTGAAATAGTGAACCAAGAACATGAAATGTAATTGAAAAGAAAAAGTTAATGAACCAAATTGGAAAACTTTTCGATTTTCTAAGTATGTTCGTAATTTAGAACAGAAAAATTCAGAAAAACTATTATATATAACGTATAAAGACTAACAAGTTTGGATCTCAAGAAAATATGTTTTACCATTGGGTTGGTCAGCTTGTTTTGGCTCGCATGGCCACATTGGGAACAAAATACCTTTTTAAATGTTTGAATTCATTATATATTAATATATATAAGTTAAATAAAATAATAGTAGTTTTCTTTTATTTTATATAATGTGCTAATTTAATATTGTCTATAACTGCAAGCATATTTAAATTTAGTAACATGTTCATAAAATAAATGTAACCTATTATACTTTTCCGCATTTTTTTTACATCGAGAGTGAGACTGCTTGCTTAACCGGCGATCACTCGCGCGGGGTGTTCTGTACACCCCAGCAATAAGAAAATTCTCCCAGAATCCTAAAAAAGAATCCCAAAACCACGATTTTTTTGTAGTGCCCATTTTGGTCATTGAACCTTCAGGCCCGATGCAATCCTCTTTTTTGAACGTTTGGGAATGTAATGACCTTAAAAGTTTATCGGGGCTGAGAACTCCGAAAGTTGAGCATATGTATACAGTCTGTTTTAAATTTTTTTGGGAAAATGATTAAAATATTTTTTTTTATTTTCTACTATCATTATCTCTTAATTATAAAGTATTTTATTACGGTACAGACGTTTTATATACCGGTTTATAAAAAAATTTAAAAAAAATATATGTTTAAAATTAAAATTTTGTATTTTTATTTAAATTAATGTTAGTCTCATTTGCATGAAAAATTTAAATAATTTTATTTGTATAATAAAAAACATCTTGTACTTTATAAATATGTATCATAATGACTTCTTTTTAAAAATGTACACGTGTTAAAAAGTTTGGGGTTTTCTACCCCCCGGAGTAACGCCGGTAAAAAAACAGACGCAGTGACGGTTTAAAGGACATGTGGTACGATTTACAAATTTTTTAGTTTTAATGATTTTCTAACTTTTTGGTTGCCTCCTATGAGTGAATTATGAAAAACACAGTTTTTGGCCCCAAAAATTTAAAAAAAAAAAGCACCATTTATTTTTTTAAGAAAATAACTTAAAGTTTGTGATTTTTAAAATGCTACCCTACTACAAAATTGACATAATTATGAAATTTGATTTCGATACACGCTATGGTAACAAAAAAACTGGTATGGGTTTTGTGATAAATGATTGGTATTTGTACAATTTTTTAAATGCATTGAAAATCCTTTTTAAAAAATGTGAAACTTTAAATTCAATATTTTTTTTAAAAAATAAGATTCTTTGATTAAAAAAAAGCATACCAACTTTTGCCTCATGCACTGTTGGTAAAAGGGAAAAAAATTTCGAAGTATTAAACACAAAAAAAACCCTTAGCTTTTTAAAAATGAAACAAACATTTATTTTGCCTTTCTGGAAAAGGGCAGCTAAAAGTTTCTTTTTATTTGAATGTAATTTAAAGTGGAAAAATTTATCACAACCGCTTTTTTAAACTTAGAGCTTTCGAATTTTGTGATAGTATAGAAAAGTAGATAAAAATAATTTAGGCTATAAAAATACCTTTTATTGTTTGACCGATTTTTGTCAATTGAATCGTACTGAGTCCTCTTAAGCCACAGCCTTCAAGTTAATATCAGCCAACTTTTATTGATATTTACTCTTGTTGATCTTCATGCAAGGAAAGATCTGCTCACAAATATATGTTGACTAAAATATAAAAAAACAATTTCCCGGGTTTCATACAAAAAAAACTTTTAGGAAAAAGAGGAAAAAGCATTGATATTGAATTTATCATTTTCTTCATCTGGCTGCTAGTCACAAAGCTGAAGCTGCAACTCCTCAAGCCATAGCTCCAGCTTGGGGTCCGAAACCCGATTTTGCGAGATAGACCTAATATTCTCCGTTGTTTCACTGGATATTTATAGTAAAATTATATGATATAACAAAGGAATAGACTCTCAAATAACGGGCTAAGAAACCAACCCTCAGGAGTTGCATTCCTACTTAATTGCTTTCTAAACATCACATAGTCTGTTGAAATCCATTAATATCAATCCATTGACTCAACTATCATGTTTTCAATAATGGGGGGATGAGATTACATAATATTTTCCCTCCCTTTCTGACTTTCTGAACAGTAAGGTTCTTATGGGCTTCTCAATCTGGTCGATTAAATGATGACAATAGAGATTAGCTTAGACATAAATAAAACATACCTTATAACGCAACGTTTATTAACATACCAAACCAAAATGACCTGCGTTAATACTATTTACAACACAATCAAAGTATTTATATGTAGAGATCTGTATGTGTTCAGTTCACTTGAAGTGGTGGGGATATCACAGCGCCACCAAAATTATCATATCTGAGCAGATGAGCATTGCATTGTCTTACTGTTGTCATTGTCCGATGACACATGGTAGTGTCATCAATAATTCATTAAATTATGGAAAAAGCCGTATATATACGGCTTTTCCCTTTTCTACATTTATATTTTTACATTTAAATTTTTATCCTAAATTTTTCTATACAAAAATATTTTCTTAATATTCCTCTCTTTGAGAGATACATTAATGTTCTTGTTGAATAGTAAAAGCCGTTAGGTAGCGCTGTTGCAGTGACACTTCTTTTTAGAAAGAGGTCTTGTGGCAACAGTTGAATTATATATATCGTTCTTAGATGTAAACATTACTAGTGAAGCATTGCTTTTGTGAAATATTCTTGTGTCGAAATTCTAACTTGTGAACTATTCTGTACTTGTGAACTGTGTGTTATTACACGTGTGAACTTTATTCTATTCGTATTGGAAATATTCTTCAGCAATTAAATATATCAAAATGAACTTGGTCTTTTCATTGAATCAGCTTCTTTCAAACGGGCCGGAATTCGAAAAGCCGATACCTTTAGTCTTGATGACAATTTAATACAGTCCGCTAAATTCGTCATAGTGCTATGCCGCCGTAGCCGTTACGTCGAGCCGGAGCATCCTAAGCATTAAGAGTTTTATTGGGTCGTTGAACTCAAATTTGTGTTTTCGTTTTGTTAGAAGTTACTTGTGTGTGACCTTCATTTCAGGCATTTCTTCCGGTGAGTGGATTACTCCATTGGTTTCTTCAGGGTTTCTCGAGATGGTGGAGTCCGGGTGAATCATTTCATTTATAAACATATTATTTGAATGCTTTTTGTGTCCGTTCGCTATAGTACTCTTGAATGGCGTTTATTTCTGTGAAGGAATTTATTTGTGTTCTTTCTGTTTTTCTTTTCGCCTTTGAGTAGTGAGTCATTGCGTTTTGGATTCCGAATGTGAAAACACTTGTGTTACTTATTTTAATTTGAATTAAATAAGCTATATAAAAGGTGGAATTCTTCTGATCAGTAATTTTGTTCAAAATTTAGTACCAAGTTAAAAGCATGCTTAAACGAAAAAAGCCATTATATCATCACTAACGCGTTTAAAAAATAAAACGTTAAGAGGATATTAATGGTGGATTCTTCCGAGCTCAAAAGTGAAAAAATAGGTTTGATACAATAGGGGAAAAGAGGTGAAACCGACATTCAATTTGTTTTAAGCACTGGGGATAATGAAATTGAGGATTATATCTTAAGAAAAACAGAGCTGTTCGATACATGGGAAATGTTAATTTTATTAGATGAACCCGGGTCTCGCATCTAAAACAAAACAAATAAAAATACGGAAGTAACTCATACTAAATTTACAGTTAAAGCCGAAATTAAACTTCCTACTTTGTCGCTGCGACATTTTCTGGAATTGATGATGAATGGTTGTTTTTCTCAGATCTGTTTCAAGCAGCCATTGCAATAATCAAATTTAACTGGTGCTCAAAAGTACAATATCTCAAAAGGGGTTTTAAGAGATGCTCAGAAGATAGTTCAGTCACTTTATAACAGATGGTAATTTTCAGATTGCTTGGGATCATCTTTTAAAGGAAGAATATTTTCATAAGCGTGAAATATTGAGCTCCTTAATGAAAAAACTTATGAATATTTCGCCAAATAACTTGTGAATCCCATGCTCCAAATTCTAAAAGTTAGTCGATTCGACTAAGGAATTGCGTTCGACTGTGGAGACTTTGATCTCAAGTCGAGGTACAGCAGATATAATTCTAATGTTTGTCATTCAATTTAAATTAGACTCAACCACAGAGGTTGGTGGGAAAAGGTCTTTAGATAGTGAAAAATTCTTTAAACTCCAGCAGGCTCTTAAAATTTCTTTCGAATCATGCAAGATCACTCGCGGCTGAAGGTTGGAGTTAAAAAACATTAGTAATAAAGAAATAACACTAGTTGCTTCAAGGTTTTAACTGCATTGCTTACTGTCAAGAACAATCGCATAATTTAAATAAATGTGAATTGCATTTCAAAATCTTTTCTGTTCAAAGAGAGTGAATTTTGTAAAATCGAATAATATTTGCTTCTATTGTTTGACTCTAATTTCATAGGAAGTCTGCTTAAAAGCACAAATAAGTGTGAAAATGTAGGAAATCATACACATTGTTACATTTTATGACTCCTAATGACCCAAATTCTTCCATTCTAAAGAGATGCTAATAATTCAGTACTTTCAGCAGCTTCAGCACCAAGTGTTTCACCAGATTATGTCTGATGCTACTAATACTGATACAGGTCCAAATCCTCTAATGTAACCAATCCAAGGTATAACTTCTTGTTCAGGGACCAAGTTTAATTCTCAGGTGCTTCTATAGCCCACTGCACTAGTCAATATTTGCTTGTTCTTTCAGTGGGAACTCCAGTTGTGTCGTGTTCTTCTTGACAGTCAGGCTTGCTTAATCACTAATAGTTATTTTGGAAAGACTTGGATTACTTACAGTGAAACACATGTCCATTTCATGTGGCGGGCATTAGATATGAATAACTAATGGCCGGAGATTAAGTTTACTCTTCATTTTACATCTAATATTTCCTTTGTAACTTCAGTATATGTAGTTAATAGGAATTGTGGGTCAACTTCCACATTTCAGTTTAGATTCTTCTTGGTCTGAGCCTTTTTTAGTGATTTGAAGTTAGCGGTCTACTTTTTTAAGAGTGAGGGCCTATAGATATTCTCACATTGGTATATATAAGCTCTTCCAATGCTAAGGGTCAATCTCTGCTTTCCCTTGGGGACAGTAAACCATTTGCAGTTCGTTCAGATTTGGAATTGGATAGTCGCAGGAAATGATGTTCCTTCTGAAGAGATGTTTTCTTCAATTGCAGTTAATAGCATCCAGGTAGTAACTGACGATTTAGTGAGCAACTTTTGGAAGTTAAAGATTCGGAGTACTGAAGCTGAAAAGCAGTAACTAGTGAAGAAGGGGCATGTAGAAGATCATTTCATAGAAACTCATGTTAGAAATGAGGATGGACGATGTAATGGTGCGGGCCACCATTTCATTCACCACCATCTAAGTGCAGGGATTCGAGAGAATCAGCTATTCGAAGATTCAATTCATTAGAGACATTCACTAATCAAGAAACCTGCGATTTATTCTCAATATAAGAAACTTTTATGGAGAGAATATTTAACTTTAGGAGCATATGGAGCTTGTTCCTAAACGCGAGAAAGCTACGCTAAAAAGGAAGCTATATTATCTTCACTCATCGCACTTGATTTTGCAGTTTAAATTTTGTAACAACAAATTGAGGTTGTCTTCGATGCATCAGCCAAATCAACAACAGAATTCTCTTAATGATCTACTAATGGACCCCGAAAGTGCAACTTGAAGACGTATCCAATTCTGCTTTCCTTTAGGAACATTTCAAATAGCTGTGTGTGCAGACGTGGAAAAGATGTTTAAAATCCAAATAAAAAGATCTCATCGGAAGGCCTGATGGCAACGAATTCTATGGAGAGATAATCAAAGGAGCTAGTGAAGGAATATGGGTTAACCTTGTCGTGTAATAGGGACCTCATGTGCATATCTTTTCCTCGAACCTTGACTCAACTTGCACTTGATGAAAAGAAAGGTATCCTTTGGCTTCATTCGCTACTCTTCATCATTTTACGTAGATGATTTGCTAAGTGGTGCGACTGAAAGGAAGCTTATTTGGGCACAAATCTGGCAAACTAAAGAGATGATGAAAAGGAAGTTTCAATCTTCGGAAGTGGCAGTCTAACAGTGAAAACAGTGATCAAGGAGGTTCGAAAATCAAAATCTTAAAGAGTGAACAAAATATTGAAGAAATAAAATCGCTTGGGATACGGTGGAATCCCAAGTCTGATTTCCTTCAGTTTTGCGGTATTTCATTACAAGAACAGAGTGCGCGTATTCTAAAGAAGTTCTTTCTAGGGAAATTGCTCGTGTGTTTGATCCTCTAGGACTTTTATCGCCATGCGTCGTTTTATGAAAATCCTTTTTACGAGCTGTAGGTAAATCTAGAATGGGACGAACCAATCCCGGAAGATTTAAATAAACGGTGGGCAGCCTTCCGAAAGGAACTTCATCTTATCGAAAAAATAGAAAATACCGGGAATTGTGTCTTGCTGCAGCCTTCGCTACATTCAGCAGGGAATGCATGCCTTTGGCGATTCCTCGAAAAAGAGCATACTGTGCAGCAATTACCTCAAATGTATTGCATCCGAGTTCGCCAGTGTCTCGCTTCTTACTTCTAAAACAAGAGTTGCCGCTTAAAACTCAATCTTTACCTCGACTTGAGCTGTGCGCAGCGTTGTTGCTGTCTAATATGTATTACAAATGTGTTAAAGAGTTTCCTCTATCTATTCAAAACCATTACCTGGACGGATTCGACAGTACTTACAAGCTTGGCTAAAAACAGAACCATATCGCTGGCAACCATTTGTAACCAATAGAGGTTTCAAAAATTCAAACAACAATTCCATCAGTTGAATGGTGTCATGTTTCTGATTGATAATCCAGCAGTCTAGGTACGAGGACTCTTGCAAATCTCAGCTTTTCGCTCATGACAATAGATTCAGGGCCTCTCTGGTTAAAATCAGCCATGAATGAAATGTCTCTTATAAAATCCCAGAGACGTTCTCCTTTCAGACTATGCATTGTGAAAGAAGAAAGAATTTATTTACACATGTGTTTGCCAAAATTATTGCCTTTACCAGAAATTTATTGACAGAATATCGTCTTTTACAAAGTTAGTTCGTGTCTGTGCCTGGATTTTTTGAGATTCATAAAATAGTCGTTTCGCCAGTCTCCAGGCTTTGGTTACTTGAAATCATCGGAACTTGCTACTGCGTTGTTACTATTGTGCGTTTGATTCAACAAGCAGAATTTCGAATGAAATTAGGGTATACTTAGAAACCATTTTACCAAGATAACAGAATTACTTCCATTGAACCTGTTTTGTGATTCTGAGGGAGTTCTTCGGGTAGGAGGCAGACTTTCAAAGAAATACGGCATCTATCATATGACCAAAAACATCCTATGCTTTTGCCCAAAAATCATGAGTTCACTAGAAAGGTAATAAGCTTTACCACATTACTTATCTTCATGCAGATTACACTAACCCAGGCATTTAATGTTGATAAAGACAAAAGTTTTGGTTTGTGGATGGTGGTGAATCAGTAGTTCGTTACGCTCAAAAGGTGTCTAATTTGCTTCAAGATGAATCGGTCTTCTTCTCAATTAATGGGTGATTTACCACCAATCCGGGCACAAGCAAATTCAGGCCATTCGAGTACTAGCTTGGATTTTGCTGGTCCATTGACACTAAATGTGCTCATAAACGAAGTGTGGCAAAATTTAAATCCTACATTTGTCTTTTCATTTGTACTTCTACTAAGGCTGTACATCTTGAACTTGTTGTTTCGGATTTATCGACTTCCGCACATTTCTAGCTGCTTTACGTCGTTTCATTGCTAGAAGGTCTTGTCCGAGCAAAATCATCTGATAATGGATCCAATTTAAAAGGTGCTTCAGAATCATCTGAGAAAGCTCGTGGGATTGTGTCAGCAAGAGAAGAAGTACAAAACTTTCTTTCATCAAGGGACCAGGTGGTCTTTCATTCCTCCATATACTCCACACTTTGGAGGTTTATAGAATCGCTTATAGAGTGCCCAAACAATTACTCTAAAGGCAACCAACTGTAGCCTTCTTAATTTTTGAAGAGTGTTCTACCCTATTGATACAGATAGAGGCTTGTCTTAACAGACCTCTCACAGAGCTCTCTCAGATCCGTCCGACTTCAACACGTGACTCCAGCCACTTCTTAGTTGGAGGTCCTATTCATCCAGTTTCCAGTGCATCTCAGCCCTCAAGGTCTGCCAGCTCTTTCTGAAAGATGGAGCCTGATTCAAAAGACTACGTCGGTACTTCTGGGATCGCTGGTCACGCAGGAGTATTTTACATGGAACTTCAACCTATAGGTCAAGTGGTGGAAAAACTAAACCAAATCACTTCAATTAGGAGATATGAGACATTATCGAGAAAAGAACAAACTACTCCATTAAACTGGACTCTTGGCCGAATTAATAAACTACTTTTTGGACTTGATCAAAAGGTACACGTGTTGTGAGTGTAAATACCAAATACGGACGAATTAACTAGAAATGTAAGCAAGATTTATCTTTTACCTAACTCTCAAAGAAATTTAGAGACTTTAATTTTAATTTATTTTTATTCTTATTTTATCATATATTATTATCTGTATTTCATCTTTGTGTATTTTACCAACCTCTCCTTTTTGAAACCCTTCACAGAGGGTTTCAAGGGGGCAGTATGTTGAATAGTAAAAGCCGTTGGGGCAGCGCTGTTGCAGTGAGCCGCTTCTTTTAGAAGAGGTCTTGTGGCAACAGTTGAATTGTTCTTAGATGTAAACATTACTAGTGAAACATTCTTTTTGTGAAATATTCTTGTGTGAAATTCTAACTTGTGAGAACTGTTCTATTACTTGTGAACTGTGTTGTGCGTGTGAATATTCTATTCATATTGAAATATTCGCTTTAGCAATTAAATATATCAAAATGAACTTGGTCTTTTCATTGAATAAGCTTCTTTCAACAGACCGGAATTTCCGAAAAGCCGATACCTTTAGTCTTAGATGACAATTTAGCCACAGTCCGCTAAATTCGTCGCTAGTGCTAATATACAGTTCTCTTTTCATAATTTCATTTTACCATATTGTCAGGTTTATCATCGCGTTAGAAATAAGGCTTAAACTTTAAACATGGCTCTATTTTTCTTTTTCTATTATGATAGGAAATTTCACTGTACGGGAAGGATCATAAAGCATTGCTTAACACTAAATCGCTGGCTAATTCAGCGGCAGCTTTAGAAATATAATGAATCTTTCCAGTTTAATTCAGAGTCTTTTTTTCATATCTACATTTGTTTTGTCTCGTGAGAACTCAAATTCTTTTTTTACTTATACAGCTTTTGCAGATTTTTAGAACTTTTTCACTTTTATTTTATAACACTATACATATATATATATATATATATATATAATAAAAGAATCATAGATTTTGGAATTTTAAAATGACGGTTACTGCAACATTTAAACAATTCTGGCAATGAGCAGTTTTTAATTTTATATGATAGATGGATTTGACCAGTTTATTGGCTAGCCAAACTTCATCCTTTCTGTATATATAACAAAATCGTATTCAAAGTAATGGTTAGAAGCCTTAATACATTATGAGAAAAAGGAAATTTATATAAAGATGTATTCATAAATACTTAGATCACGATAAATCCACGAACAATGAGTAAGTTATTACCAGATACAGATTCAAAGCTATATGCATACTGGTCGAATTGTAGGGTATAGCAATGATCATAAAATTATTATTACTCTAATAAGAAATAATTACTATTTCACATATAAGCAAAGTAAATTAAGCACTAAAATTATAGAAGTGACACTAGGAATATTTTTGTTTTAGTCTAAACTGTAATACCAAGGTTAGAAATAAAAAAATTATTGCAATATATTATTTTTAAGACCTATTATTATGCCATGTATGAATAGAATATGTAGGCAATTAAATGTAGATAATATTTAGAAAACTTTTCGTAAAACTAGCCATATAATAAAATATACAAAATAATTATTATTTTTATTACCTTTTTAATGTAAAAATAATAAAAGCATGAATGTATGGCTCAAATTAAGTTACCGGTCCCTTAGAATTTAACTGATAGAATAAGAAATATTCGTAACCGAGTTCTTTCTTACCCGAAACACCTGGAAACAGAGTGATGCTTCGAGACATATTAAAATTCTCCAGAAATAAACTGTTTCTCATTGCGTTTTTCGCAATTTCATGCATATTTTCAGCGGTTAAATTCTTCTACGTCTTAATTTATTTTTTCCCATGGTAAAACTCTTACTCTTCAAATTCAATCAGAGTCGAATGACTGCTTTATTTTCTTTTATATGATATCTTACGAATATCAGATTGATTTCTTCGAAGCTTTTTATGATTTCTATTGTTCCAGTTCAGACTCCGAATGGCATTTTCTTCTTTATTCTCTAGCACAAAGAAATATCATTTAAATTTTAATATGATTTTTAGCAAAAAGAAAATATTCCTCGTTCCGTCTTCGATAAGTACTTCTCTCTCTTGATACGAAAGTAAATATTTTCTCTTATTTTCCGAGTGATTTGAAAAGCCTTTCTTATTTCGGGCGAAAAAAGGCTTTAAAATATCGGTGGTTTTTTTTTCTTTATTATCAAGATATAATGTATTGCATTTTTACTCTTTTGAGGGAAGGAGTATCAAATATTTGAAAAAAGGGAAATTAAACTTCAAAATATCGCATTTCTTTAAGCAAAACAGTTTAATGAAATTATATTTGATACATTTGCAAGTTATATTGAAATTATTTCTCCATTTGGTGTAATGTTACTTGGAAGAAAGGAAAATATTATTAAATATTTTTGCAAAAGGATATCGAATCATGGTATATTTTATATGATATATATTTTCTTACCTATAAAACATATGGGAATAAAATGTCTTATCATTAATAACTATATTTATAATTAAACAGAAAAGGGAAACCATATAGTAATTTGACTTTTATTAACGATATCCGAGGGCTTTTGGTGATGTACCTCGTAATTTTGAATTATGGTCAATAGACGAGGACGACATCTGATCTGGCACTCCTACATCTAACTTCCCCACCACAAAGGCGGGTTTATTAACGTCGTACTGTGTAGCTGCGTAATTTTTATCATCGAATCCCCGTGACTGAGTGGTAGCCTATCGCGTTTCTACGCCACAGTTCTGGGGCTCAAACCCAGGGCAGGGCAAGCCCACTCAGCCTTTTATCCCTTCAGTAGACCAATAAATGAATACCAAGCTTTCCTGGAAACTAAGCACAAAGGAACTAACCACCTGACCGGAACAACTGCTCATGCACCTCGGTGCCCAAGGTCATACAGATTGAGATGTGTACAGTAGGTCTTGACCGTCATAGGCTGTTGCCCGACTAAGCATAGTTTTAATTTTAACCCTCAAACAACGGAAGAAATATCCCTTCAGCTTGCACCTCATGCTTCAAACTTCCACACTAAGTCGTTGCATGGCCATAGCGATTCGATAGATATTTAAACTACCCGCTTTCCAGACGGTGAGTCTTCGTTGGCTCAAATGTTCGCTTCAAAAACGCTGACCACCATGATCACTTGGCTACAGGGGACGACAGCAAGCATATTTATGTGTTGTGTTGGAAACTGTTTTTCAATAAGATCTTATGCAAATTTTTAACCCTTTCTTCTAGTAATGTTATGTTAAAATATTTTCGGGTTAAGACTGGTTGATGAAACGAAATTCATTTAGCTTTTACCTAAAATTAATTTGATTTGAAGACATTTTTGTTGACGGAAGCTATGTTTGTCACCACCCTCTAAAATATATTTAAAAAGCTAGGGCATCTAAACTTTTGCGTTCATTTTTATTTCGCGTTACTTGATATACATAAAAAATAATTTGAAAGTATTAAAATCTACAAAAGAAACTAAAACTTAGATATAATTTGTATTCCAATGTTTAAGACTTTATACATATTACTTTCCATGGAATTTCATAAAATAGGGATCGGCAACTGCACAAATATATTTTGAAGTATTCTCGTGTGCTCTAGTAGAGCACAAAGGGCTACGGCTCTGTATTTTTTTAAAAGCTTGCTTATGGTAACCAACTTTAGTCATCAGTACGACATCTGTAATAATTCCCTTGCTCCCAAAAAATTTACAGTTCGTCTTTTGGCCTTCCTAGGTAAGTAGTTTATCCCGAGCTTTGTATAAAGGGTAAAATAACTTCATATCCAAACCGAAGAATATAGAGGAAACATTAAAATTAACTAAAATGTTAAATAACGTTATTAAAATTAATTAACTTCTTACTTGATTTGCCGTGCACCGTACGGGCTACCAAAAGCTAGTCACAATGTGTTGGTTCGTATGATGGAAGGGCACACTAATATTTTCTTCTTTGTGATTTGCACTTATTTCTAATTCTTAATAGTGAGCTAATTAGTGCTAGGGCTTTTAAGAGATGCATTTTTTGCCATGGTACTAAAATACTTCTCATGGAAGCATTGGAAGTATTCTCATGGACCGGGATATTCTTTGTGTTGAAGGCGGAAATTTTTCATTGAAGACAGGAATTTAGAGTCTTAGAAAATATTCAATAAAGAACTGGGATTGGAAAAGCAATGTTCCATTTGTCTCGTGAGAAGTGAAAGTGGAAATATAATCCAAAAATGCCGACATTATCTCTGTTCTCATTACAATGTAAGACTTAATACCCTCCCTACATCAAACCCTCAAATTTTCTGTACATATATACACAGTGTCCGGGGTTTTTAAGTATCATAAAGAATGGATTATTATTACAAACTACACATCAGAATGTAATAAACAGTTTATCCGTGGATTGAAAGCCCCTCCGAAAGTGTTTGTGTCTAGTCCGATTGGTGGAACGCGCAAGCATTATTCGGCAATCGCAGACGATAAACTTGTTGCACTGACTCCACTAGTAAATATGCGGAAGCCACAGTAAAAGGTGGAGTGTGCATTTTGGTTAAAGGAATTTAAATCAGTGACGCGTGTACAGTGACGTGTTAGAACAGAAAGGAATGTTGTTACTCGCTTGCCTAGTAGATTTATCATGACTCCTACAAAATGAATCATGCACACGATCAACAATGTCTTCTATCATAAAAACTTAAGGATACTTGCGAGTTTGAGATATCAGTTCCCATATCCTTTACAGTTCTTTCCCATTGGTTAATAGATTTTGATGTAGGAGGATCGACATTCTATTCTGTTCGAACACGTCGCTGTACGCGTGACTGATTTAAATTCCTTTAAACAAAATGTTCACATCACATTTTGCTGTGGCTTCCACATATGTACTAATGAAGTCAGTGTAATAAGTTTATCGTCTGCAATTGCCGGATAATGCGTGCATGTGTGACCGATCGGACTAGACCCAAAATTCTCGGAGGGGTTTTTAATCCACGAACAAACAGTTTGTTACATTCTGATGGGTAGTTCCGTAATAAAAGCCTTGACTTTTGGATACTGAAAGCCCGGATACCTTGTATATATGCAAACACACAGAAAATCCTCAGCCGTTTCATGAATAGGTACGAATATAATACTTTTTGTAAGTGTGAGAGAAATTCTTTTAAGATAGATGAACCATTCTTCATAGCATGCAGAGTATACTTATAAAAAGCAAACTTTTAAGGGGTTTTTGTTCAACAGTTATACAATAAAAAAATAGTATGGAAACTTTAAAATTGAAAATTAAAATAAAATTCTGCAATTTTCACATTCTTTTTAATACACCTCATAAATAAAAGCCTAGTGTTCACTTCATATAATTTTGTATCTTTTTGATTAACTACTGCTTTAGTAAACTTGGTATTAAGAAATGTTTTAATAACACCAAAAAAATAACAACATATTAACACTTTTGTACCCAAAACCCCGGGATTTGGCAAAACAAAATTTATGTGAATACCTTGTTTTTACATTTTATTTATGTAATTAATGTTGTTTCAAAGCACAAGAAAACAGTACAATGTAGTCATTTTTCAAAAACATTCAAATGAATGTAAAAAGAAACATATTTTTTATTAAATTACCTAATTTTATTTCAAAATTGAATTATTATGTTGCAACTTTTGTCTGACTGTTATAACATTTAATTCCTCAAAAGTTTGATTTTTCGTACCTTTTTTTCCAAACTTTCGTTTTTAAGTGTTTTATTTTTAAACAGAGGCATATTTATAAAATCTTTTGATAAAAACGATTCTGCATTAATAGCAAAAATTCGTTAAAAAAACAGCATGTGCTTTTTTATTTAACGACTTCCCATATAAGCTACCACAAAGTAAACAAACAGCTACAACTATTCACTTCACTTTTTCCTGAAAAAGTTGCTGATCAAAATGAATTTTTTTTGATCAATTTAAACTATTTTATAAGGCTGAAAAGTAGCATGTGTCTTTTGTTTTGATTTGAAAAGGGCGTTGCAGTCAGCTATTTTATGGTTTGACAAATGTAAACAACTTTTAAAAAAAAATATTAAAAATATTTCTAATTCAGCTAGAGCAAAATTTTAAATTGCATTAGAAAGAAAATGAACGGTATTTTATTTTTCAATCAAAATTGAAAAATCGATTTTTAATTCGATTTTTGTGAAGCCCCTTAAAGTATGCTCAGTTATATGAAATAAAAAATGCGCCTTCTTTTGTAACATTTTGGGCAGAAAAAGTGACTCCTTAAGGGGTTAATACTTTCATAACATAATATCGCTTATACTTATTAATTATTAAATAATTATAGCTTTTCAAAACTTTGTTAGAATAGTTTCGTCCATTTTCCTTTTCTTCCTTCTTGCCCAAGTTCGTACGAAAATACAGAGATAGGGGGAGAGAGAAGCGGAAGGATATTCTATTAAAGTGGATAACAAACAATTTGCTCCACTCTCAGAAAGGAAGTTTAATTTCAGTTCTGAAGACTACCAGATAAGGGAACTTCGTAATTATTTATCATCCTAAATAGTTGGAAATTCATGAGATATATGAATTATTTCGGTTGCAACGAGATGTGAATGTTCGGGAAGGAAACATTCCGCTTATTCGCTCGAATCTTTTGAAAGGAAATATTAAATATGTTGGTGTTGATTTTCAATTTGGTTGAAAAAATGGTAAAGTAAGGAAATAACTATCTTATTGAACGTGATGGGCATAATGAGCTTATCTCAATGAATAATTTGACCAAGAAATGATTATATTATTATATCTAATAAAAGGGGAACCTTATACAAAATCTCACACGAATATTGAACGGCCCGAAACAAATACATGTTTTCATGCATTTTTTTTCTTTTAAAAGGTATCCGATCGTTCGGCCTGATTTTAAAAAATAAATGTATAATTTCATATTTTTACGTCACATAGAAAATTTTGAAAGTTTTGGGATATACAAAAAAATTTAAATTGTTTTGGCAAAAAACTTAGAATAAACCCTTTTCCAAAAAATTTCCTTTTGTAAAAATTTTATTTATTAATATTTTTGTTATCTCGAAAATGAAAGAGGTCAACTATGGTTTTAAAAACCCCTATTTTCAGAGCAAAACCATTTGAAATAATTATCGCGTATTTTTCTTAAAATTTCTCCCCTTTTGTTTTCGTAAAACATGGATCCGACTTCCCAAAATTTTGCGTTTTAAAAATTTAGTTGGCCCCTGTACAGAGGTCTAAGCTATATACAGGGGAAAAAATAAATGCAATAGAAGCATTTTTTTCAAAGGGAAAATTTGGGGGAAAAATTGTTCAATTAATTTTTTCTAAAAAATTTAAATAATTTTGTTTGGTTTTAAAAAATTTTAACATGTTTTTCAAAAGGGCACTAAATATCATGGAAAAATTTTATATTTATGTTTTTTTAAACGGGTTCCGGCGTAGAACCCAAAACAAAAGACTTTTCATGAAATGAATATAAGAAAAAAACAAGTTAGCGGGGCCTAAAAATGGGGGGAAAAGAAAGGTAGGTAATTGAAAAGTTTTTAAAAAAAAATAAGACTAACTTATCTTTGTGAAATACCCTCAGAATAGCCTGTGGCACGCGCCGATCATCTTACATCAGTTGGCTTTAGAACTCGGTGTCGAGTAATTTGCAGTGTGTGTAAAAATCAGTGAGCTTCATTCACGCTTTTTTTATTTATTTATTTTAAGAATTCTTTTTTTACGAGCGCAATGGCACAAAGAGCTGAGGGGGGAAGAAACCTGGTATTTCGCTTAAAATGAAGATATAACTTCTTAAGGCTGTTAACAAAAAAAAAACGGAAGACGGAAACGGAAAATCTGTAAAGATATTAGAATTGCTAACGTTTGTATTAAAATTTCATTTTCTTAGAAATGTTTAATCTCATTTATTCAATTCCTACCATTAGCTCACACTCTCTATATATTTATTTATTTATTTATCTTGGTGGAATTTTCAACGAAAAAATACATTTTAAAAAGCGCCTTACAAAATTTTTTATTAAAACCGTTTTTTTGAATCGATGCAAAAATTTAAAATTAAAATTAATAAAATTTTTTAAAGTAATTTTTTTAAAAAAAATACACCCCCCGTTGTTTAATTCATTTTGTCGAAAAGGAACCTTTATTTGGGGCCGAAACTTAAATTTTTTCCCCCCCCTTTTTTAAAAAAGCATTCAGGGGAAACCCAAATTTTATATACACGTTTTTGGTTTTGTGTTTTGTGTGTGTGTTTGGTTTTATCAATACGATATTTTAAAAATTTTAATTAATAAAAATTAATTCCCAAAATTGTTGTGTTTCCCTGCCCCATGTATATACATAGTTATATAAAATTTAGCTATTTAAAAAAAAGTAAGAAAAATACAATTTTTTTTTTTGATATAAGTGGAATTGACTTTTTTTTATTTTATATTACTTTTTTTTAAACATGCATCATATATCTATTTTAAAAAAATTTCTTCCGTAAACAATTTTTTTTAAATACATTTTCTTTTTTTCTTTCTTTTTTTTGGAATTTTTAAAACACAAAAAGATTTTTTGCCCCTTTGTTTCTTGAAAAATGTTTTCTTGCTGTTGTACTTTAAAATTTTCCGAAAGGATTTTTTAAATGCCTTTTAGAGATTTATATCAATAAAAAGCAAGGAACACCCCACCACGGATTTTGATTTCCAGAGAAGGGAGAAGGAAAAGAAAAAGTCAAACGCGCGGGCGTTTTGGGGTTTTTGAAATGCGAAATCAATGCATCCGTTTCCCTTTTTTCCCCACTTTAAAATTTAGGCACAAGAACAAAGAAACCCAATCCTTCCGCAGTGCATTTTTAACTGCCAGATTTACAATGCAAAAGAAATTTTCTTTTTTTAAGGGGGGGAAACCCTTTTGGTTGGAATTTCCCAAATTTTGAACACTGCAAGTTGGAGGAGGATCATTTTTTCCCTTTTTGAAATTTTCCCGGATTTCCCTTTCCCCGCTGGGAAATTAAATTAGAAAAAAAGGGGGGCTTTTAGATTTTTATTCCACCTGGTGCCCCGGTTTGGAGGAGAAAAGATATCCGTTTTTTCCCCGCGTACCAAGGGGTTTTTGGACCCCAAAGAAGTCATTTTTAAATCGGAATCAAATGGGAACTCTACCCTTTCCCCGCCCCTGAGTGGGTTTGGGGGGGAACCCGGTGTTGCCTAACAGTGTTCCACCCCAGATTGGGGAAAAGAGGGCTGATTTAAATTTAAATACTGTCACTGGAGAAAATTGAATGTTGCGCTTGGTCGAAAGTAAAGGGGAATGTTTTTTTTTTTTTTAATGGGGTTTCCCAAATGTAAAAGGGCTTCCTTTTTTTAAAATTTGATACTGCTGATCCTAATAACTGATCTTGTAAACAAAAGTAGTTAAATATTTCACTTCTTAACATATGTTCAGATGTTTTAAATAAGGTATTTTTGTTTAATTGCTTTTATTTATTTATTAATTATTTTTTTACGTAAGAAGTGTTTTAATTGTTCTATACCTACTCTCTATTAGCTCACTCTTTCTATAATATTTATATATTTAATTATCTTGATCAAATTTTTCCCAACCCGTTAATAAAATATTTCTTTCATCCAATCAAGTTCAAATGAAATTTTAAACTTTAGTATACACTTGTTTTAATACATTTTTCAAACATTAATTCATTAATTAAATTATTTAAAATAAATTTTCCCGGTTTCTGACCCCCACTTAGATTCGTCTCTATTGTTTGTAACAATGAAACCTGTTAAACAAAGACAAAAGTTGGCGTCAAAAACCTTTTTTTTCAAAAATTTAAAACAAACCGGATGTGCATTGTTCAACAATGCAGACAAATTTAAAACCTTTTTTTTTCCCAATTTTTTCTATTATTTCCCCTCTCCCCTATATATATATATATATATATATATATATATTATTAAAATTTTTTAAATTGTTAATAAAATTTTTTTCTTTTTATATTCAAAGTGGGAAATTTTCTTTTTTATTTATTTTTTTTTGATATTACTTGTTTTCATTACTACGGGAGTCAAATTTAAAAAGCATTAAAAAGAAAAGAAGGAGCTTTAAAAAAGCTTATTGAAATAATTATTGGATTTTTTTTCAAAATGTCTCCCCCTTGCTGTAGAAAAAATAGGGGATAAATCCAATTTCTGAGTTATGTAAAATTCAAAAAAACTAATTCAGCCTCTGTAAAAGAGGTTCTTGGGGGCTATATACAGGCAAAATACTATTTTAAAGAAGCATTTTTTCATAAAAGGAGAATGTTTTGAATGTTGGTTATTCTATATTCACTTTTTGTCAAAATATTGTACTTAAATAATTTTTCATTGTAATAATATTCTTAAAACAATTTTGTATATGTTTTTAATCCCAAGTGACACTAAAAAAATCATAAAATTTTCCATTTATACGCTTTTTTCAAAAAACACGGTTCCAAACGTGGTTTTTAAAACCTTTTAAACTTTATATTTTTTGGTTAGTGTGAATTGATTCCAAAGTCTAATGATTTCTGCCATACAGAAAATCAACTTTATAGGTAAATTACTCATTTATTTAAAATATTTTTTCTATATGAATTTTTAATAAATTTTGTACGCGAATATTGCTCTTATGTTTAAATACATATGTAAAAGGGGGAAAAAAATCCCTAAAAAACCCTAACTTTTATGACCAAAAAACTAAAAAAAAATAACCTGAAAAAAGGGTAAAATTTCCAAAAAAAACATCTGCATTTATATGAACCTCTAATCTTTATACATGAGTTCAAAGTCAGCTCCTGAAAAACTTTTATTCAAAAATAAACTAAATAAACTATGTGTTTGTAAAAGACGAGAGGGAAATAAATTTAATTTAGAGCTAATCTGCTGTCTTTATGTGCTCTATTGTTAGACCCTATTGGTATTCGAAAGTCAAATAGAAGTTTTCTTTCCAGAAATTAATTTCATTAGTATAACATCGAACGTTATTTATCAGATATGTGATGAGATTTTACCTACACAAAATATCAACGTTGAAAATTTTTAGCGCTAAGAATTTATCGTTACATCTTTCTGCATAATTAAACATTAAAAAAAACCTGCCTTATGTGTTAAATTGGGTTATATTGTCATATTATAAGAGAATAAAATCAGGAAGTAAAACTTTTAGGCTGAAGTATTATTTAATTAAAGTTCTTCTCTTCGTCCTTTGTGTAAGAGGCGGAAGCACAACGCAAGAAACATCCTATGAATTACTGGACGTTAATTAATTTAAGTAACCTAGTTAGGAAATCTCTTTTTGTTTACGTCGACCGGTAGTTGCAGATTTTAATCACTCCTCCTTCCCTTTAATGAAGGAACTTTTTTTCCCTTCCTCTTTTTTTGGTATCTTTATGCTTCAGGATTTCATCCTTGTTTCATTTTTGTTCCTGCATTCCGCTCCGAAGAAGCGTCCTTTTTTATGTGTCTTTTGTTCTGGTCTTGTAAGATGGTACTTAGGAACTCAGAGAAGTGTCTTGTGTGTGCAGGATTTTTTTTTCTAAAAGTAGTACGGTAGCTAAGTTAAATAGTACACATTTTACTCTTTTATATACATATATTAAATTCTTAGAATATCAGCTTTTTACACAGTCCGTTATACGGTAGCGCACACAAAAATTTTCAAGGAGGGGGGTCCAGAATTGAAAGTCCACCATTCTCGTAACAGGCTCCAATACACCGCCCAACATATTCTTGTGATTTTGTCAATTTCTGGGAACAAAAAACAGTAAAAAATTAATTATTGAATAAATAAGTAGTATTAATTAATTAAATTAATTATTAATAACAAATATTTTATTAAGTATTACATGCTATATACATAGGATTATAATCAAGAGTTTCGGGGAGAGCTAGTACCCGGGGACCCTATCCCTTGTGCGCCACTGCCATATGATACAAAAATATCACTGAAAAACAGTGCATATGTTTCTCATTGCGATTAGTATCCGAAAATTCGCACAAGAAGTAATTTTGATAAAAACATTGGATTAATCCTTTATCTATCGCATTATGATTTACTGCAGTTTTTTTCATGCAATATTTTTTTGTATCACTACGTTGAAATTAAGGGATACACATAAACAAAGTAATCAACTTTGGGGAATTTAATCCGTTACAGCTAATTAATTAAGTAAAGATATTTAGCTGTAAAATTAATTATATACACTGTTTACTAAAAATAAATTGTCAAATAGTTTTCTAAGGTCTTCATTAACATACAAAGAAACAAGACTCTCTTACCTTTTAACATTAACTATTTTTTGGAACAAAAATAGCAATCTTCACAATCCGCTAAAAACGCCGTCAGAAGAAAATGCAATTTATGCTATAAAACTATTCGCTTTCTTCTAAAGTACTCGTCATAGAACCCGTGCTGTGATATATCGTGGAAGAGTGGATTTAAAAGAATATTCCTGCCAAGTATCGTCAGAGTATTCCTAACAATGGTTAGTTTATGTAATTATAAAGTGAGTGGTACTTATAAGTACCATCGGCAGATAAAGGGTTTAAAAAGAAAAATGTAAATTTTTTATTTATTCTTAATGTAACATCATAGTCAGGGTTGGGTGAACAGTGTAATGTAAAAAGATTTTTTACGGCCCACCAATACAGTCGGAAAACCAATTAGGCGGAAAATGTTCTCTACATTTGCATCAAAATATATCACAGTTTTTTGTAAGATAATAATTTTTCTTGCACGAAGATCAACACAAGTAAATATAAATGCTAGGTGGCTTACATTAACTAAAAACCTCTGATGAGAATTCCAATAAGCTATATTATACCTGATTTAAAAATTTGTAGAAATGTGTAACAGGGTACATTTGTCACATTAAAATGTTTCTGAAACTAAACATGATTGCAATAATAAGTATGAAATTAGCACAATAAAAAAAAAATTAATAATATTGCATAAATGTACAGTTACTTTGTTTACCTAATTTTTATTTATCTTTTTGGTACACTTTATATTTTTTTGAGATACAAATTTAAATAATGAATGCAGTCATTTTAGAAAGCTCCCCTCCTGTTTTTCTTTCCTGTATCCTCCGCTTTCCCAATGCGTCTCTCGAGGCAAAACTGTTGAAAACTCCTGAGATACGCTTCATGGTTTTACTGAAATACGCACCTTGTATTTGAAATGTTTGCATAATCATTCGGTATAAATGTGGTTCATTTTCATTGATATATAACTCAATTTCCTGGTTCAAAGTGGGGGTTGACTACCAATGCCAATTTGTCGTTTGATACAGACTTCCATAATCAAGTTAAAAAAAATAAGAAACATTTCACACATAATCTCTTCAACCTTCTCATACAGTTAGTACCACTCAAAAATACAAATACCACTTATAAAGGGATAATACTTATGATATTTAGTGTCAATTAGATTGAAAATGTACATAAATTTTTTTTAAGAATATTGTTGCAACAAAAAATTGTTTAAGTACAATATTTTGACAAAAAATTAAAATAGAATGACCCATTTTCAAAATATTCTCCTTTTGTGAAAAATGCTTCTATTATATTAATATTTTTTGCCTGTATATAACTCAGACCTCTGTACAGAGGCTCAACTAGAATGTTTGAAATATATAACTCAGAAGTGTGTTTATCCATATTTTACGACAACAGAGGGGAGACATTTTCAGAAAAACACGCCGATAGTTATTTCAATGGATTGTAAGTTAACTCTGAAAATAATGTGAATTTTTCAAAAAAAAAAAATAGTTCAGACTCTCTGGAGAAGTCTTTACTTTATATAAGCACACACACAAACAAAATATTAGTATTTTAGAAGAATTTTTTATAAAAGGAGAACATTCTGAAAAAAGGATACTCTGTTAATTTTTTGCCAAAATATTGTAGTTAAGTAATTTTTTTTTCTTTGCAAAAATGTACTTATAATAATTTTATACATGTATTCTAATCTAAGTGACACTAAGTTTCATGAAAATTATCCATTTATGTGCTTTTTTAAAGTCACGGTTCCGAACGTAGTCAGATACCTTAACGTAAAAAATCAAACTGATTATTTTTTTAGCAGTCAGTTAACACAGAGAAATAAGTTCCATAACACTTTAGATTTCTTAGACTGGGTACAGGCCAATAGATTTTGTGGAATGCCATGAACAGGTGTTGTGGACAGCCAAAAACAATAGGCCCTTTTGCTCATCGTATTGTTAGATCCTCAAATTGTAACATTTCTTTTTTTTTTTTTTGTTTCTAACGTGCAATCAGTCAATGGTGCTATAATACAAATTGCGGAACAGTAGAAAATAGCTCTTTTTGTGGACGACATTGCAAACAATATAGATCTTGTTTTCCGTATAAAAATAAAAATACCATCTCAAAAATAAGGAAAATAAATTAAGTAATTCTCTTGAGCTTCAACAAAACAACTTTCCACGCCTCTTCTTCACATTTCACAGTAATTCTAATTTAGTAAAATTGTCATAACTTCATGCAAGTGTTTTTTTTTAAATTATTATAAAATGTAAGAGAAACACTTTAAGCAATATAGATTTGCTCTTTCTCGTCTACATTTGTTGATTTATATTTAAAATAGGGGCTGCGGTAGCCCAATGGAAAAGGTATCTTTTCATTTCAGTCATGTCATGAGTTCGATTCCAGTACCTCTAAGGACCCACCGTGTAGGGGAGCGATGCTCGTTAAATCTGTCGAGAGCTCAAACGTCTTCCCGTTGGTGTGGTGTGGTATTTAAGAGAGGGGGTTGCCAGCTCTAACGTCGACCTCGTCACATGTCCATGGTTCAAAATTACGAGGTCCGTCGCCTAAAGCCTTCGTGTAGCTAAACATTGCGACGTTAATATTCAATCACTCATTCACTTACATTTAAAATAAAAATGAATTTTTTACATCAGATGCTCTTTTGAAATAGAAATTTTTACTGATACATACAGAAGTTAAAACAAGCAATCCCCTATCTGTTTGTTGTATGACTTTCAGGCATGTAAAGTAGTAGTTTGTTGTTTCGCATAATCTATTCTATACCAGTTTCTTTGACATTTAAATGCAGAAAAATGATTGATTGTTTATTAAAATCGCAATTGAAATTTTATTATTATACAAGGGGTATTAATGACTGTTTTCTTAACTACCAGCCTTCTAACTACCATTCTTATTTTCTTAACTACCATTTCTAATATTCTTCACATGACAATGTGGAAGCATACCTCATGAAACAAAACTATAGTCAATTAACGAGGATGATACTTAAAGTGGCATCACACTTCCGAAACTTCCAAGCCTTTCCAGCGTAAAGACTTTTACAACTTGGTACATTTATTCTACATTAGCCCATTTACACGACAAATCTTCAGTGTCACCAAGACTCAAACCCATGACTTGATAAAATAAACGCTGGCCAAGGGTACATGACCATGACCATTCGGAAACTATATATACTGCCCGTATACTACAGCAAAATTGTTGATTTATTTGTTGTTTTTCAGTTAACTTGGATTATGTCTGTGAATATTTTCTTTTTAAATAAGGAATCTGTAATTATTTTATTCAATGATTAAAACACATTTATGTAGTCGCAGTAGTTGACTGATCATGATCACGCTTGAGCAGGTGTGTATGTATATTTGAGTCAAGGGGTTCGAAATCTAGTGCGACTGAAGATCTATCGTGTAGAGTGGGTGAGGGTCTCACATTTGTTGCTGCACGTGAACTACCTTCATTGATTTCTTTGCAAAAATATAATAGAAAAAAATGCTTGTACCTTCAATCTTTATCATCTATCATTCCCCTCCTGCCTAATTTTGCATTTTCTTTGTAATGATCTCACTCAGTTCTAGGCTAACTATTTATTTCACAGGAAATTCATCAAAATAATAAGTAAAAGGGTATATTCTATAATTACAGTTCACTATCAATTTAGAGTCTCTTTCACACTCTCTTCCGTTCCTGGGTTTTCCCAGCCAGGAGACCGCTGTACTTCGCGGGCTCGTTCGTAATCGCTTCGAGTATCTTCCGTACTCTCTCCGGTTTCCTCGATCTTTCAAGCCAGGAGACCGCTGTACTTCGCGGGCTCGCTATCGCTCTTCCTATCGCTCAAGGGACGTCCGAACCGCTCCCTTCAAAGATCCAGTCCTCCTCTCGTCCGGACTCTCTCGCCCGTTTTATAGCATTTCTTTTTCCTCGTCATTCACCGCTCATTTCTTTGTCGGCCTCAGTCCCCCCGGGGTCTGCTGCCGCCTTCCGGTCTCCGATTCTCTTGATCTCATACATCTCTGCCTCGCCCAATTCGGTCGTTTCCGCTAGTCCTAAAGAGACGCCAAGGCTGGGTGTACAGTTGTATGTTCTTCGACGCGACGGCGCCTACGAGTTCTGGGAAAATGAACACACAATGATAAGGCGCCCCTTTTTGACAGTCCGGTCAGCTGGGCAAAAAAAGGTGCCGAAACTCGACCACCAGCTACGAAATTCCTTCCCAACAATTCTGGGAACTTCCCGTAATTTTCGCAGCTTCTGTCGGCACGGGATCTGTTGGAAAATAGGGGAAAGAGATATGCTTCGTCACACCTTATAGGGGTGGTATCTCTGTGTATCCTCTTTTTCAAGTTCTCCCCTGTCTCAGTTGTAAGACAGCATCTGCGTGTTCGTGCTATATTTGTGTGTGTGTGTTTTTGTTTATATTTGCATTATTACTGTAAAGAGCTTTTATTGTACTTTATATTCTTTCATCTATTCTCAAGAATTTTATATACGGAAGGTCCCTCATTGAGGACCATTTTGTATATGTATTTCGTTCAGCATATATGATACCGTTCAAGTATATGATTCAGTTTTTTCACAGAATAACTAGGTATTTCATGAAATAACTAGACAAGTAAGTTAAAGTTAATAATAGATGAAAAATTTCATACTTTACTTAGTTATTCTCTGAAATAACTCGTTACTATGAGAAATAACTAATAACATGCTGTTAAAGAGAAAAATAAACGATTTTAAAGATATATTATACATTTCTAAAACGTCTCGAAAGATAAATTTTATCCCTATTTGGGATGATTAATTGATAAAAAATCTTATATTATTGCTAACATTAGTTATATTATAACTCTGGTGGTGGTGGTGCTCGATATCAATTGTTTTTTAATTTCTCATTAATTATATTCCGAAAAACCCCGAAATAGCGTAAAAATGTAGAACAAAGTTAACTATTATAACTCTATAACTTATTATTGCTAACATTCAGTGTTGCCAGATTGGGCGAATTTTCGCGAATTTTGCTACTTTTTTTTTATCCTATTGCTACTTCGCGAATTTTATGCTATTTCACTTCAAGATCCCGCTACTTTTTGCTACATTCAACCATATATAAAAGTATGGGAACAAGTTTCGGAAAAGTTGCAAAGAAAAAAAAATAGTGACTTTAGTACCCAAAGAAAACATGTAGTTGCAGTGTGTTTCACCACTCTGAAAAGACACGAATCTGTAATTCCCTCCCCCCAACCGCCACCGCCATGAACCGGAGCCCATCTAAGAGGGACTCCTCTCTCCCGCCACTTTTGTCCACTGCAAGTTGTAGAAAAAGAAATAGGGAATCTTTCTAATCCCGATAGAAACATAAAAATGAAACATGTGATATTCTTAAAAAGTAGGCTTAGAGAGAATTTCTGCATAAATATTAAACTGCAAAAGTAATTGTGAAAGGACAAATTCTCTTAAAAAACTAAGTAAATTGTATAATTATCATCAAAGGTACTGCATTGAATTACAGAATAAAAATCTATTTTTTGTAATTGACTTACGTTGCAGCACTGGACTTATAAATAATTGCATACAATGACAAAAGTAAGCACTTGTCATACAGAGAGATTATGTGATAAAAATCTGATTAAATCTCGTTTGAAAGGTTTTGATCTAGATTCAGTGGTGTAACGTACACCCTCGCATTGCGGGAGGCCCAAAGCCTGACTGACCCTTATGGCTTGGGGTCCAAAAGCTGACTTTGCAAGGGGCCCTAATATTACCCGTTACGCCACTCCTTAGATTCCTCTCTTTCCAATCAACTACTTGTCTTACTATCCTTTTACTTAAATTAATACAAGGATAGAATTAAATATTGTTAAATTACAGCTGCCAATTTTATCAGAATTTGAGTGGATTAATTTATTTTTTCAAAGTTATCATGGTGATCATTGCAAATTACTGAAAGCATTAAAACATTGCACTTACTCTTTTAAGAAGAAGAATTTACCCTAAGTGTATGAATCTTGAAGTTGACATGAGTTTAAAAAGCATTTATTTGTTTATTGAAGCATTTGATGGATGTCTTTTTGAATAAACTGACAAACAAAAATAAAATAATTTCTACAGAATCTACTAAAGAATTCTATCAAAGATGTCATAATTTTCTCAAGATTTCATGTGAGCAACTTTTAAACCGAATAACTACAAATTACGGAGCTTTAAAAAAGATAAAGAATTTTTTCCCCTGATACTTTTTTAAATTAAAATCGTCTTTTTTTCTTTTTTTTTAAAAATCTTCCTTTCGAATTAGCAGAGCAATCTAAATTATATGTTCTGGAGAATCAATGGAGACAAATTTTCAACATACAGTTGAAGGATATTTTTCTATCTGAATCTGAAATTTTAAATGATGAAGAATTATTTTGTGGTGTCACATTTTTAATATTAAAGACGCAGTTGGAAATCCATTTTTAAGATATTTAGCTATATTTGCTTTAAAACTTTACAGCCTACCCATAAGTTATGCCACTGTAGAAAGGGGGCATTTTCCAGAGTGATGTCAAAAAAGACAAAATTAAGAAATCGAATGTGACTTAAACTCCTTGAGTCAATCCTCAGAATCAAAATGACTTTGGAAGAATGAGGGACTTGCTGCTTTGATTTCCTTCCATCGCCACAAATGCTTCAATATAATTCAAAAAATTGTAAAAAAAGACACAGCAGATCACGATACTTAGCAGGAAGAATTTGAAAGGATTTTAAATGAATTAAATAAGTAAATCATTTCAACGTATTTTTTAAAATAGTTTTACAAAATTAAAAAATTATATTTATGAATTGCAAGTGAAAATTGATTCGCTACTTTTTTTCCCTCTTCATGCTACTTTGCTGCGTAAATTTCTGGCAACTCTGCTAACACATTAGTTATATTTAACTCTATAATTTATTACTGCTAACATTAGTTAAAGAGAAAAGGGGGAAAAATAATATATTTACCATCTTGTACTGGCACAATTAACATTTGTAATCTTTGAGCTTCAAGGAAATCATATAATGGAGTAACTGATAGCCACGAGGTACTGTATTCTGCACTGTTTTAGCACTTTTTACTTCTGCTATCTAAGTCAATAGTTTCTTACGGGCAAGTGCAGCTCTTTTTTTTATTGTCCTAAGCTGATTTAACAACCATTAAAATCTCTATTGCATTAATCTTTCTTATTAACTTGCTGGTCTGCATTCCTGCAAAAGTCAAATTGCTTGAAAATGAGTTGCCAAAATATTTATTAATAATCCAAAACATAAAACACTAACATAAATACACCGAATAAATTTTACGTTTAACGTATCCGACTACGTTCAGAACCATGATTTTAAAAAAAGTGCATAAATGGATAATTTTCATGATATTTAGTGTCACTTAGATTAGAATATATATATAAAATTGTTTTATGGACATTATGACAAAAATATTATTTAAATACAATATTTAGGCAAAAAATTAACTTAGAATAATTTTTTTTTTCCAAATGTTCTCCTTTTGTGAAAAATGCTTCTATTATAATAATATTTTTCCTGTATATAGCTCAGACATCTGTACATAGCTCAACTAGAATTTTTGAAATATATAACTTAGAAGTGGGTTTATCCATATTTATCCATATTACAAAAGAGCGGAGCAATTTTAAGAAAAAAACGCCAATAATTATTAAAATGGGTGGTAACTCTGAAAATAATGTTAATTTTTCAAAAATTCTAGTTGAGCGCCTGTAGAGAAGTTTGAGTTATATACAGGCAGAATATTATTATAATAGAAACATTTTCCACAAAAGGAGAACATTTGGGAAAAAAATAATTCTAAGTTCATTTTTTACCAAAATATTGTATTTAAATAATTTTTTTTTGTCAAAATGTCCTTAAAATAATTTTATACATGTATTCTAATCTAAATGACACTAAATATCATGGCAATTATCCATTTATACGCTTTTTTAAAATCACGGTTCCGAACGTAGTCGGATACCTTAAAAGCAACGAAATGTAGCGTACACACACACCCGCCATTGCAAAGCAGCTATAAGTGGCTCAAAACATTGAAAGCAGCTACAATCGGTTCAAATAACTATTAAGTTCTGTATTTTATACTTTAAGGATCAAGTAGTCGTTATTCTCTCAATAGAATACCAATTTCTATTGTAGAATTTAAAAAAAAAATTATATACTTTTGCTGACTTGTCTAGTTATTTCATGAAATACATGGGTAATAGCCGCCCCACCCAGTATGGTGGTTATGACACTGGACTTGTAATCGAGTGGGTTCGGATCCCGATTAAGGTATCGATGTATCTTCGGGGAAAGAAATCGGACTTTCGCCTGAAATGGATTTCCATCTCGAAAGGAAAGCAGCGCACTTCTTCTGTTCTTTGCCGGTATCATCGTTTTGTAATAAAAATCTGTATTCTTCTGTGATTGTGTTATTTGTTTCTATTCATCTATCTCACGTCTTTCGTATGTATCCGACAACAAAGTTAGTTATTCTATGAAATAAAGGATTTCACACTTGAACGGTAATATATAAATAAAGTATCTTCTCAGAGGGTTGATACGCAGCTTAAAACCCTTTGGGTGAACTTGATTCCTTAGAACGTCTGCTGCATTTTAAATCTGCGAGGCTCTAATTTATCCCGTTGATCTGGTGGGGAAGTTAGGAGAATGGGTGCCAGATCAGGTCAATTGACCGTAGTTCAAAATTGCAAGGTGCGTTGCTAACAGGCCTCGTGTTGTTTCACAGCGCAACGGAAATTAAAAATTAAGCAGTCAGTAAGTTAATCAGACAAAAAGCCTTGTTTCAGAAATAAAAAATTTAAATTAATTCTTCACAGTTCCTTCGGACAAAAACTCAAAATAAGCATTTAAGCATATTTTTTAAATGTATTTCTTTTTTTCTTTAATTAATTTATTTGAAAACTCCTCATGCTCCACATTGCATAACATGAGGCTTACAGACGTAAGTGGTAACACAAATATATCACTTAAAAAATTGAAAAAAAAAAACATTTAAGACGAAAGCGTAAAATAAAAAGGAAGAGTGGAAATACACACATATAAAAAAAGGGAGGTGCCAATTTCAAACTTTAAAAATCTATACAGCAAACACAAATTTTCTTAAGACATTTAGGCTTTCAGTACAATTAACAAAGACAAAAAATGTGGCCAGGAAATACCTAAACATTTCAACTCCTTTTTAAAATTCCCTCTTTTACAGAAATATAATTTACAATTCAACAATACATGTTCCACAATTTCAGCATCCTGACCACAAGAACAAATATCACTCCCAATTAAATTAAATCTAGATAAATAGCTCTTAAAATTTCCATGTCCTGTTAGAATCTGGGATAACTTGAAATCAGAAGCAAATTTCTTACATTAAGCATATTTTTTAAATGTATTAAAACAGTGTTTTTCTAAATTGAAGTATGATATATTTAGACTTCAGTACACTCCTTTCCGATGTATTCCTTAAATCTCAGTCGAATCAAAATTCTTTTTTCCTTTCAGCAATGAGTCAAACTCAATAAGCACTCGTTAAAATGCTACAGACAGAAACCAGGAGAAGCGTTGAGTTGCTCATTACCGTTTCATACCTCAAGAATTATTAACTTACTTTGACACGTCGTAAAATATGTAATTAATTCGCTCATGGGGGGATTTCTTTAGGGTTGTGAAAAAAAAGCTGGCAGTAAATTTCGGCTCGTGTCCCTGTATTCTTAAGCACTTTTTTTTCTTCATCGAAGGCTCTTCCAAATCCTCTTTAATTAAAGAAAACAAACATAAAAAAAATTAATTAAGTGCCCTAAGAGTTCCTCTGAATACCTCACTTGGCGTGTTAATTGCTTTTCCCATGTACAATGTGTTTTTTTTTTCTAATTAAATATCCCACGCATTTTTAAAAGGATATGCGAGTTGCGGGTGTTCTCTAAATGACTTCTTTAAGCCCTATAACTAGATGTGCAACAAACTGTTTTACTCTCGCATGAAATATGCATGCGTTTATAATTTTAGAGTTTTATGTGTAGCTTGAAGGAATGACAAAAAGAAAACATTTTAAAACACCCGTTTGCAATAATTTAACTGACATATTTTAAAAGGATTTTTTTTCCTTGCATTTGTTCTTAGAGAAGTATACACTCCAAGTGTTGATATGAGAGTTGCAAATTAAGTAATGGCGATATATAGGTGTAAATAAATTTTTTATGAACTTTCAAGCACTATTGTATTACATTCTTTTTATGTAAACACCAATAAAGCTTATAACCCAGCGTTTCTCAAACTGTGGGGCGTGACAACTCTACGAGGGGGGCGCGAGCGTATTAAAAAGTTGGAAAGAAAATATTATTTTTTAAGAAAAGTTATCAATTTACTGAAAGTAAACAAACAAAATAAAATCTCACATAAAAAAATAATAAAGTACACATTTACACTTATATATTAGAATTATAAATGTATCAGTGCTACACAATGTACTTTATAAATAATTTAATAATACTAATTTAAAAACAAGTTTAATAATTACCATTGACCAGCATGGGATTGTCGAATGCAAAATTATATTCAAAAATTAACACTTATCTTGATAATTTGTACAGTTTATAGATAATCCAATAAAACTGCCGAATAAAAGTTACGCGATTATCTCCCCAATGCCACCATTTTCCACGTGGGCGTGCATATGTGAAGTATATGGGGGGGGAGAGGGCATAAATAGAATAAATGATTAAAGCGTTTGAAATACGTAAATTCTTCGCAAACACTGTTTAGATCATTTTATTGCATTCTAAAACCTCGGAATAATTTTATGAGTAGCAGTGCCCAGAAGAGATCGTACTTCGGAAAGACGTTTATATACGTTTTGGGCAATTAAAACTTTGGCTGAGCGACACGTTTATATACGAGGGTGGCACTTAAAAGGTTAAAGTCGTATCGTAGTTTTAGCATCAAAGTATAGTATTATTGAATTCAATACATTGTTATTGTATGAGGGGGGCGATGAAAATTATGATTGAATATTGGGTCACGAATTATGAAACTTTGAGAAGCGCTGTTATAGCATTTTGCCAAATGTCGGGAAACCGCTAGAGACTATAGGCAGGGTGTACATTGATGATGTCAGCGATGGAACGTCCTAATGCGTGGTGTATGAATGAAACTTCATGAAATAGGTAGCCTCGGAGATATTCCTTGAACTTCGGGAACTGATCGATCATGTCTAATGAGTAGGAACGGTGTTCCAAGATTTCGCACTGTAGCCGTAACAATAGGAGAAATACATTGTTTACGAAATGACAACGAGTGTTGTCGTGCAACACGGTAGGAATATTGTTCTGCAATAAACAGGGATCACAATCTATTTAGACGGTCAATGGAAAGGAGACCGCTCAGGATGTCAATCTGACTTGTGAAATGGAAGGCCGAACTGTGCGTTAAAAATTTGTAGTTTTATTCCGACCTGAAACAAACGTTTTAACCCAGTGCTTCTCAAACTTTCAATATACTTGCGACCCAATACTCAATCATAATTCTCATCGCGACCCCTCCATACAATAACAATGTATTGAATTCGATAATACGATACTTTGACGTTAAAACTATATCATGGCTTTAACCTCTTAAGTAACTCCAGCGTATATAAACGACTCGTTCATCCCGTGCGTAAATTTCCCTGGACGTATATATACGTCTTTCCAAAATACGATCTTTTCTGTTCACTGTCATCCATAAAATTATTCCGAAAGCTTTGAAATGCAATAAAATGAACTTGGCAGTGTTTGCAAAGGATTTATTGACTTCAGAAGATTTTCTAATGTATTCCCTGTCTCCCTCCCCCAGTACACCACAAACGTTTGCATACGTGCAAAATGGTGGCATTGGAGAGAGAATCGCGTAACTTTTAATCGGTAATTAAGGGATTAATTATAAACCGTACAAATTATCAAGGTAAGTGCATATAATTTTATGTACGAAACGCCCGTGGTGTATTAAACTTATTCTTAGTATTGTTAAATTAATTATAAGATACATCGTGCGGTACTGATACATTTATATTATATCAATGTAAATGCTATTTTTTATTTTTTTTACTATGTCAGAATGTATTTTATTTGTTTACTTTCAATAAATAAATAATTTCTTTAAAATAATCTTTTGTTTTTGACTTTGAATTTGCTCGAGACCACCCTCTGTGGTTATCACGCCCCCTAGAAGAGGGTGCCCCACAGTTTGAGAAGCTCTACTTTAATCCATATTGCATCCATCCTACACGGTAATGAATTTTCACCACAAGTTTTAGTAATCCTCGATAGCATATGTTGTATTTTTGCCACGGCTACTACGATTTTAAATCATGACAACTGATCAACTTTTGAAAACATGCTTTAGATCGATGGAAACAAAACTCTACACTTTAAAGCCACACAGCAGCCACCCTTCTAAGCAGATTAACTGTTTTTTGCACTGTACACATCTACAATGCGCCAACTCATCGCTCCCATATCCTATTCCAGCATGCCCGCTCTATTGCGAGTTTATAATTTAAGTTGTTACTGTTTAATATACAGTCATCGTATTATATTCATGTATTAAGTATTATTATGTATGTTCTTGCATGTCATTAAAAATATACAAATTATATGATACCGTCAACAACATATAGAGCCCTTAAAGGTATCTGATAACTTTCGGAATCATAAGAGATTTTGGGGCAGAGTATAAGTGAATAGTTGTTTTGTTATTTAGTTTCACCTGAAATATAATCTACATATAAAACTGCTTTAAGAATATCATTGCAATGAAAAACATTTAAAATCAATTTTTGTCAAGAGATAAGGAAAGAATAAAATATTTGCAAAACATTCTCCTTTTATGAAAAAGGCTTCTACAATAATAGTAATATTTTGTAATATCACAACAATAGTAATGGTTTGTTTATTTATTACTAAGACTACTTAACTGAGCCTGAACTAATAATTTTGAAAAGAATCACATTATCTTCAGAGTAGTTATCAAATGAAATAATAGCACATGTCTTTGATTAAAATTTCTCTACTCCAATTTATTAAAATAGGAATTAATCCTTTCTAAAAATTATATATTTCAAAAGTTCTGGTTCAGATTGTGTACAGAGGTCGTAGCTATATATAAACAAGATATTATTATTATGAATGTATTTCTCATAAAAGTAAAATGCTTTCAAAACATATCACTCTTTTTCTTCATTTCTTACAGAAATATTGCATTTAAATAAATTTTATTGCAATAGTATTTTTAAAAAGGTTCTTTATGTATATTCAAACTAAGGCGACACTAAATATCAAAAAGGAAAAATATTTGTTTCTTTTTTTTTTTCACAATCAAGATTTCAAACGTAGTCGGGTGCTAAAAAGGAAAACTTCACACAATATCTATTACAACACAGTATTAGTAAAATAGAAAAAAAAAGGTTAAGGCCCCAGAATTTTAAATACAAATCACACCTACAAATGGTATAAATACGAGGGCTATTTTTAAAGTAAGGTCCGTTGGCGAGTATATTTCCGTAGTTCGCTCGTGCGCCGCAATGAGTCTCTGCGTCACAGACCAGCATTCTTTATGAACACAAATGTGCCATTTCCAGCTCTGTAGCAGTCCTGTAAGCTTCGTTGTGCGTCTTTAAAATGTTTCAGGTGATTGAATCGCCCACCAATTGTGAGATACTGTCTGTTATATGTTTTTTGACTGCAAGAAACATGTCAGCTGCTGATATTCATCGTCAGATAAAGAAGCTTATGACACTCAAGCAATGAGCGACAGCAAAGTTCGAAAATGGGTCAGGAAGTTTAAAGATGAGCGAACAAACGTCCATGACGAAGAACGCTCAGACAGGCTTTCTGTAATCACTCATGATTTGATGCAAGCAGTTAAAACAAAATTAGTGACGACAGGAGATTTACAATAACCACTCTTTCATTGTAATTTCCTGATGTTTCTCGGTCAGTGGTGTACAAAATTGTGACTGAAGACCTCGACTTTAAGAAGTGATCTCGGTGGGTACCCAGAATGTTCAAAGCGTGAACTCTTGGCTGTCCAAACAGGTGGCAGACTTCTTTGAAGATGGTTTTCAAAACTTAATTCTAAGGTATGACAAGTGCAACAATAAAATCGGCAACTATGTAGAAAAATAGGCAAAAGTATGTACAATCCTAAAATAAAGCTTTTTTTAAAACAAAATACTGTCGTTACTTTTTAAAATACAAACGGACCTTACTTAAAAAACAACCCTCGTATCAAATACAAAATCAAGAAACTTTACTAAAAGACAAATAAAACAGACAGACAAGGATGGAGCTCGAAAATATCTTATGCCGATTTGTAAAACCTATTGAAAAAGGACCCAAGATATAATATCTAAATACTGAAAGTTATTCTTTCATCCTGCTCGATTAATTTCATTGAAAGTTATAATCCAAAACAAATAATATATTAAAACTAAATAAAATAAAGAACTTTTCCAACTATTTAATGTTCGCTTCTTTTCCTCCAAATGGAAACTCAAAAGTTCCAGTTCGCCTTAAAATAGTTTTCCGGAAATAAACTTTTCCGTCTCTTATCCAATCCCACCCAAAATTTTCAGAAGTAACGGCTGGATGTTTTATCGCCGTTGTAAATTGTCTCCAGCAGGGGACGTAAAAATCAAAACTCCCTCCCACTTGTTTGTCTTGAGGGAACGTTCCCACTTTATCCCGATTCTACTCGTGCGGAACAATTACTTTAAGCCAAGGAGCGGAAGTTTATTTCTTAGCCTTGAAATTTGAACAGGGTGGTAATAACAACGAATTTTCCGCACATTTGAGTTTAAATTTACAGCTCTCGAAACTGCTTGCCGTTGGGAACTGGAAAAATGGCTAACGGAGTTTTAGCTAATGAAAATTAATCTTCGGGTTAAGAGTAAAGAATTGGAGGGTGAATATTTCCATTATAAAACTTAAAAGTCTTTGTTTAATATTAAGAAAGGAATTGATAATGATGGCCTCTAGTTCTTAGATTCATTTGTTCACACCGTACAGAATTATTTTTTAGATATGAGAATACTTGAAAATTAGCTAATGAAATCAAATTATTTTAACCCAAATTATTAAATGAATTTGTGTGTATTATTATTTTATTTCTTTTATTTATTTCTTCTTTTTTTTTTGTGTTCACAAAATTCGATTAAAGTACGTTGCTTAGAATCTGATATAAATGGAAAAATTAAAATATTTATTGTTTATAACATTATTAATTTTAAAAAAAAAATAAATGTTTCTATATTTTTTTCTCTTAATGTAACAAAATTTACTACTTATTATTCATATCAATTGTGCATAGTTTTAGCTGTATTGGGGCGTTTGCGGTTGTATTGGATTTATAGGATTCGACCGCCTATTAATATATTTTTTCAATAGATATCGATACTTTAATTTCGCCATACAGAGGGTGTTATTTCTGGCACGCTATAAAAGTGTTACTTCGCCACTTTTCAAAATCTTATTGTAATAGTATAATATGCTTAAATTACATATAAAAAATTATGTGTTGGTATGCATGCGTGCGCGTCTGTGTAATAATTATTTATTTCAATATTCGTGAGAGGGAATTTCCTTAATTCATGATGGTATTGAACCAACCAGATTTCGCTGGATACTTTATACTTCTCTTTTATCCCACCCAAAAGGAAATGAAATTTTAACTGGGAATTTAAGCTTTTTGAAAAAAACCATGTCGTTTTTTCATGGGAATGATACAACAGGAGTCAGCAACTGTTCAGCTGTGGCATCCCAACCCAAGCTACCTATATGATTCAGCGTGCCAAACAGTAGGACATTTTTGAAGCCACTCTATTTCAGTGATACTGTATGTAGAATTAGAGAATATAGATCAACCATTTAAATTTACCGTTTTATTACACATGAACTTTTTGCATCACTTAAAGATATGCATTAACATAAAAATAAATAGGATAGAATATAACTATTTCTCTGGCATACATACAATATATATATATATATATATATATATATATAGTTATCTCCATAGTCTAATATTAGATTAGAAATTACTTACTATTATTTTATTCATATTTACTCTGGTGTTATTATAGTTATGCTATAATATGCAACTATTATTAATTTTTATTTCCATTTTTAATCTTTTGTTAAGTGCTACATTTCAGCCACTCTTTTGATTTAAATCTGTATTAGGGTATAGAATCTGGCAACAAATTGAATGTTTCCACTCAGATTTAGCGCGGGCTTTGCATTTGTTAGTGCAATTTTTAGGTAAGTTACCTCTATCTTGTAATGAATTTAGATATTTCTATCCATTATTTCCTATTGGTTTTTGCTCAGTGTTATTTACAAATAAAGGGGGAAGGTTGGCTGGCCAAAAAACATGTTCAACCCCACTTTTATATAAATTAATTTTTATATACTAACTGTCCTAAGTCAGTAATGTTCATGGCACTGCAGCATCCATTTTATATTTATTATCTCGATTACTCTTTTGTCCTTCATTGTGTCATTTTCCTGCTGTCTATGTGTTTGTCGAGTGTTATTGTTTGGATGTGA
>BMAV01018848.1:191772-244046 GCA_019973955.1 Trichonephila inaurata madagascariensis
GTAAAATCAGGGCTATAATGTGTGGCTTTCAATTTGGCACGATTTTGAACTTTCAATTTTTAAACAATTTCTTCTTAGACTCGAAATATTTTTTCATATGAGGAGACTTTTTACTTTGACATGTAGAACCAAAAGCGGAATGCAGAGGATACGTTAATCTGAAAACTTTTTGTCGGTAACTCTTTGTATCCATGAGAATACCTTTAGAAAACTTAATATTTATCAGGAATATCAGAATATCTATAAGAAACTTTAGTTTTATGATTTATTAATAAATTTAACATTTCGATAGGATTTCCGTAGCACCCTAAAATTTATTTTGTTAACAAAAATTAACTTGATATGAAACCTCTGTTACCAAACTTTTCTACTCACACTTTTTTTAAAGGATTATATTACAGCAAGGTAATCAACAGATGGGCTAAAGTTAAATAAGAACAATATTTATGAACAAAATGTATTACTTGATAGTGATGAATTCAGCAGGTGAAATAAATCGTTTTAACCTTAAATTTACTTTAGTTTCTTCGCATTAGATATTATTTATCACGTATTTCTTAAAATTGTACATCTAAAAAAATTCATATATTGTAAGACTTTTGCATAAAGAAATCATATTCATTATATTTCATATAAGCCTAGTTAACACATTAAACAACATCAGTGTTTTGTCTTTTCTTATTACAAGAGAGTAAAATCATGAATATAAACTTTATAAGAAACTTATTTAATTACAGATTCTTTCCTTTTTTCCTTGCAAAAGACGCTGGCTTATAACAAAAGAAACATAGTATGAATTATCGGACATTAATTAATTAGAGTAGCTTAGTTAGGAAATTACTTTTTTGTTAGCGTCGTAAATAGCTAAAATTTTAATCACTCACTCTTCTCTTTTTTTTCGCATTTTTGTGTTTTAGGTAGTTTTCCTTATTCAATTTTCTAGTTGCACATTTTACTTAGAAGAAGTTTTTTTTTATCCTCTTTTTATTCAGTAAGGTGTATCTAAAGATATTTGAGGAAACCAAAACAAATCACTCTGTTTTTCTTTTTAATATATTTTAATGACAAAGTAAATTAGAATAACCTTTGTTGTTATTTAAATCATTTTAGTTTCAATAATAAATATGTTAACCATGTACAAAATTTATCATTCTTATTTAAAATATGTCTTTGTACGTGTGTGTGTGCGCATGTGTTTGGGGGGATTTAAACATATACCTCTTCATTTTAAGATATATTTTATTTAAAATTTAAAATGTTAGAGCAGACTTTCAACTGATTTGTTTTTCTGTAGATTATTCTTTACAAATTTTTTAATGTATTAAAAATACTTTTTAACGACGTTAAATCACAAATTCAGATTAATCTGCAAACATATAGTGTAAAATATCATACTTAATTTTTTTAAAGTCACGAAGCTTTTCCAATCACATGGGACACAATCAATATTATATAAGTGTTTTTAATTTCCTCCTTCTTAAACCTTATTTATTAATATCCTTGCGATAAATAAAAAATGGACACATTATAAGCACGTTAAGATAGTAATTCCATATGCACCTTATTTTGTAATGCGATTATGAAATACTATAAAACAGTGTTTCTCAAACTGTGGGGCGTGCCCCCTAGGGGGCGTGAAAACTCCACAAGGGGGGAAGAGCTTATGAAAAAATCGAAAATTAAACATTATTGTTTTAAAAAAAGCATTAATTTACTGAAAGGAAGCAAAAAAAAAAGAAAGAAAGAAATACATTCTGACATAATAAAAAATAAAATACATATTTATATTGATATAGTACACTTATACATGTATGAGTACTTCACGATGTGTTTTATAATTAATTTAACAGTACTAAGTTAAGAACAAGTTTAACAATTATCACTAGTTTCTATGGGCATATCATAAAATTATATACAAAATTTAGCATTTATCTTGATAATTTGTATGGTTTATAATTAGAGTTGCCTTGTACATTTACGTCAAAGTATATTAATTTTGAATTCAATACATTGATATTATATGGAGGAGGGCACGAGGAAAATTATGATTGAAAATTGGGTCGCAAGTATAGAAAGTTTGAGAAGCACCGCTATAAAATGATTAGTCTATATCAAAATTCATGACATAATCTTCCACAAATACTTTTCCAGTACCGTTAGGAAAATTTGAAAGATGTATTCAAACATAAAATTAAATCCGAAGTATGACATTGAAAATTAAATCACTACCCTCCCTTTTGCCTTTAATTTCATCGACATGAGTTAGTACGTTACTATTTAATAAAATTTCGTGAAATAGTTCTTAGTTTTCTCACTTGAAAAGAGTAATGGAAGAAAAAAGAACAAAAAATCGAATCTATCATTAATCCTTCAATTCAATTTCAGAAGTTTCCAGCATACGGGGTTAATAGTAATAATAAAAAAAAATCCGTGACAGAACTCTCGGAAAAGAAATCATGATGTGAACAAGCCACTTGAATTTCTGACAGAACTCTGAAAAGGTCCAGAAATCAAATGAAATGTGAGGTTATAAGAAGGGGGCCTGTAATCAATCATCGAACTTCCATTTTTCTCTTTCAACCTAAGTAGTCAGTTCGATCACTTAAAGCAGTTCATTATTCTTCTAGAAATATATCTGACAAGTGACATTGAAAGTTTTCTTCCAAGTACATTGGTAGTTGTTAATTGATTATATATATATATATATATATATAATTATTATTGGTATTATATCTTACGAATATTATATGAAAATTAATCAAGAACGACTGAAATATGACATTTTCAAATAGTTATGTGATAAATTTTATTTTATATAATTAACAAAGGGATTAACTTGGCAAATGAAGTTGCAAGTTATAGAAGAAACTATCGTTACAAACTGCCTAAAAAAACCAATAAATTTTCTTCATTTTTTCCCTCAGAACCAGATTGTATAGTTTTTTGATAATGGGCTTGATTCATGAAGTCACATAATAAAAACAAACACGTGTTTTCCATTAAATTCAAAACAAAAATTAAACGAATTGTACATGTTCTATTTGTAAAACTCAGATAAAATTTCAAATTTCATATTTGGTTAAAGATGTTTAAATGTTAGAGGAAAAAAATTTCTTCAAAAAGATTTTTTTAAATTTAAAAAAAGTCGTATTTTATGCTTATACTTTTAAATAAAATGCATTTTCTACACATATGTACTTTTTAAGAGAAAGTTTCTGCAAAGAGCAAAACTTGGCAACACCGGAGCGCGGGAACTGATTAGTTGGAAACACAAGATAGTTTTTATCGTGTGACTATGACGTCACATGAATCAACCTCTTTACGCAGGTCATATGACGTCATGTCCGAACGAAAGCTATGCTCGTGTTCATTTTAATTATGATTTATCATTTCGTAAGAAAAGAATTGTTTTTATATTTGATATTTATTTTGGTCTCGGAGAAATTGGTTTATTTTTTTTAAAAAAAAAGAAGTAGAGCAATTGTGTTTTATTTGTTCTCTCTGAAGCATTTATTTTAGCTGATTTAAAAGAAAAGGCAAAAAGGTATTGAATTATAAAAACAAGTTGCTCAACTCCGGACAGAGATAGGGAAGAAAATAATAAGAAAATTCAACAAAATTTGTTTCGAATTTAGAATTTTTGTTACAAATTGTGTTCTTTTGAAACTTTAGGAAACTTATTTGGCTGTCCAAATCATAAAAAGTGCTTTGATTTTGAAATCCAGTTATTAAATGAAAGGTTTGTTAAACGCCAAGCGAGACATTTGTCTGAACTTTTAACATTTTTTTTAATAGTTGATCAGTCACAAATGTGTCATTTCTCCTTTTATCATTAATTATATGCTTAATGTAGGCATTATCCATATATAACTACAAAAATAACTATAAATAACTGTAATACTGTGTAAGACAAATATGAATTACAATCTTTACTTCTTAATCTTTTTTCGTATCATAGGTACTAATGTAAATTATCCATAAATATTTTTCTTAAATATTCAAACCTATTTCACACGCACGAAAAGAAAAACAATGTCATACTTAATCTATAAGGGCATATGGACATCCGAATACATCCTGAATGTATCTTATTATTAGTAAACCTAAACCGGAAAGCTTATGTGTTTTGATACGCATAAATAGTTGATTAGTAAGAACATAATTAACTTAAACCATATTAAGATAAAGTTTATTTTTCATTTTAGTATTAAATAATAGTTTATATAATATTTATTTCCAATGAAATGATTTCTGTATAAATAGAAGAAAATGTAATGAAACATTTTTAGATTCGAGAATGTGTAAAACATTTAAGAAAGGTACGGTATGTAAAAAAGATAACAGTCATGTACCTAAATACAAAATCACACAAAAGACGATTTAATACAAATATTTTTATCTAATTTGTTGAAATTATTTCGCCAAATTTTTTTAATAAAAATCACTCCGTAATTTCAATAAATAGCTTTAAATGCAAAATAATTTCATTTCTCTTTTCAATCTCTTACAGTTACTTCAAATAGCATAATCTATTCCCAAAATGTTGCAAACAGGAGCAGAGATTAAATTGTTCATTAATGCTTTATACCTCAAAAATCATTACCTCACTTTGACACGTCGTTAAATATGTAATTAATTCGCTCTCGAGGCTCTTAAGTGTTAACAAAAAAGAAGTAGCCAATAAATTTCGACAGTTGTGTGTTCTTCCTTTCGTATATTTTTTATTATCTTTATCTACATGAATTAAAGGAAACATACATTAAAAAAACTGTTCTTTGAGAGTTTTTACAAACACCTCACTTAGCACGTTAATTGCTTTTGCGTCCAATGTTTCCTTTAATTAAATGTGTTATACATTTTTAATGACATCTAATTTAAGAATCTTTTCAAACAAGTTTTTTTTCTATATATATATATATATGTTTAGGTTAGATATAAGAGTTCTTTAATGATATATGAAATATTCATATGCTACGGTTGAAAGTTTTATACAGATATTAAATGACAGTTACTATTAATTCCTTTTTAAAGTAATAAGTTGATTTTTATTATGATACAGACATAGCTTATGTTGTTTTTATCCGTAGTAGTAAAAATGGCAGCGGGATGTTTACTTTTGAACACGCAGATGTTCTTTAATTTTTAGATTATAATTTACCTGAAAAATGCTTTTCTGCTTAGCTTCTGTTTAGCGGAATTGTCTACCACTTCCTGCAACTCCAAATGGTACTCTTCAAAAGGGGATAAAAAGAGTGACATATATTGACAATAAAATGTTATTTAACAACGCTGATGTAAAAACAGGTCCTGAAAAGATTGACAACCTGGCAAGAATTCAAAATATATGAAGTTTCATAGCCCTATCTATCCTAAACAACATGCTTAATTAAAAAAAAAAAAAACATATTCAAAAAATTTCTGGCAGTGCATTTTGTTATTCATGAAATGTTTATTTCATTTTACAAGAGAAAGATCAGCGTATATTAATATTATAGTTGTTCAAAGAAGATACATCGGTTATAAAATGGAATGAAAAAAATCATGGAAGAATTCACTCTGAAAATTAAGGGAAGGGAATTTTGAAAAATTTGACAAAAAATGTACTTGGAGAAAATTAAAAATTATAGTTTATTAATGTAATTATGCGAACGTCATAAACTATTTTCATGGTATGTTTACGATTACCAATATAAATAATACTTCTAAAATTCAATTATTTAATGTATTCATCAGTGTGATCAGATTAATATGTGATCATCAGTCCTTTTTTTCCACTGATGTTCTGAAGACCAAGTTTTTACATTCATCAACTCTATTAAATGAATTCTAATAGCTACAGATTTTATAAATTTAAAAATTTTAGTCCATGTGTATTGAATTATAATTGCTTTATCAAAACAGCATTTATAACTGAAATTGGAAATCTAGAAATTTTTTCACTGCACTAAAATTATTCAAAACCAGTAAAAATTATTTAACAATAAATGACAATATTAAACAAAAAGTATTAAAAAAAATATTGCAATCATTAATTGATAAAAATGAACATTAACAATTTTATAACAATAGCAAAATATTCTTCAAAATCCGCTACAATAATATTTAAAAAACAACTATTAATGTAAAAAAAAATACATTTAATGGATAAATTTCATCATGATTATGAATGTGTCATCATTAAGGTATAAACAATATAAAAATAGTTATTTAAAGATCTTTTAAATTAGTAATTAACCGTTTAGAATAAAAAATGAGTTGCAAGGATAAAAATTATAGTTAAGTACAGATAAAAGAATTTAAGAATGACTCAAAATATATCTTTACTAATGTAACATAAGCATAAATTTAAAGATTACTCCGAATGTTAGTCATCATTAATATAACTAAAGAATAACTTTGAAGATGACTCCAAATGTCAGTCATCATTAATGTAACAAAAGAATAACTTTAAAAATTATTCCAAATTAATGTACCATAAATACAGTGGTTCCGAAAAAAGGTTCTACCTTTTTAAAAAAATTTCTCTGGTTTCTCTGAGGTACTTTTAGAATGTTTTGTTATACCAAAAGTTAGGTAATATATCAAAGATTTTTTGTGTACCAAAGTTGTACCTTACAAAGATTCAATATGGGTGTCCTTCGTGACACGTCTGATATCTAGGTGATACTCCATTTCTGTCCATACTCGCACCAATATGTCTATTGTAACGGCAGAATAGAATATACTCTTTTTCTTTATTTTTTTAGGTACCCATTGTGTAGAGAGTGTTGAAAATTGCCCTGAAAGCTACTAGATACTCCAAGTTTTGAAATGTCCGCCTTTCCTGCGTGCACAAAATTGTTAACATGGTAACCACCAAACCAAGGAAGGCATTTTGTGCTGTGGAATGCGAAAATAAATGTCTGTTATCACAGTTCAAAGCAACTTTCGGTGACAATTTGGGGTCGATCCATTGGACAAGAATTCAATTAAACGTTGGGTTACACAACTAATGAATACAGGTTGCGTCTGCAAATGCAAAAGCACCGGGCGGACGCATTTGGAGGAAACCGTTGACAAAGTTCAGCAATCCTTCTTTGGAGTATCTAGTAGCTTTCAGGCCAATTTTCACCAATCTCTACACACTGGGTACCAAGAACAAAATAAAGAAAAATGGTACCTTCTTTTTCTGCCGTTACAAGAGACATGTTCGTGCGAATATTAATGGAAATGGAGTATCGCCTAGATATCTGCCGTGTTACGAAGGGCGTCGATATTGAATCTTTGTAAGGTGCAGCTTTGGTACAAAAATTCTTTGATATATTACCTAACTTCTGGTATAATAAAACATTCCAATAGTACCTCAGAGAAACTAGAGAAAATTTTTTAAAAAAAGGTGCAATATTTTCGGACACGCTGTATAATAGAAGTATAAGACATCAAGTAAGAAAAAATACATGAATAGTTTTCTTTTAAAATCAAAATTTTTATATAGAAGATTTTTTTTTCAAATTCATCATCATTAATGAATTATTAATAATAGAAAAGAAACTCATCGATAAAAACATGTAAATCACGTGATCGGATAAGAAATTGTTGATATAAAGACTCTAGACAGCGAGTGCTTTGCATTTATAAATGAAAGACTTAAACGTAATTCATATTTTATACACTGACAGAGATTCAGAAAAATAATTTATGTTACCCAAACTCCGCAAACTGAGTGATTCAATAAAGTGTGGAATGATATTTCTCTGAGAAACAGTCCTTCTAAGAAATCAGAATTTTAACCAAAACGGATAATACATTCAAAATACTAAATCAATTTTTTAAATTCTTAATCATAAATATCCGAGCCTAAATAGAACTCATAACAAGTTGGGAAGTATCGTAGTTTCTCTCCTTATAATAAAATGATTTGAAATTAATTAGATTCTATAATTCATTGTATAATGGCTTCTCAGCAAAACAATTTTAGAGAAGTGATTAATAATTGTTTTCTCATTAAACTGTAAATAATGAATCAAATGATTAATTTAAAATAAGCAACATTTTCAATTAAAAGGATCATTAGAATTGTCACTTACCCCTCATTAAAATATTAATGTATTTCACTGGCTAAACAAAATATTAGCAATTCAGAGCAGCTACGATTTATTTTTAATGAATCATAGCTAAATTAAAAGTAAAAATTTAATGTTAAGTGAAAATAAATTTACCATTGAAATATCTATTTTGAAGTGGTATGTGTTTCGAAAAGATAATCAAACACGTTCTCTAAATGATCTACTTAAGAAAGAAATTAAATTTTGGTGTTAGCAAATACGTTATTGGTGTTTGACAAACTTCTAGTCCGAAATAAAAGAAAAATCAGCTTATGGCAAACTTCAACTTACACGTCTTAACACTAGAACGCCTGTGATTTCGATTAACCTCAAACAACCACCGATGTCATTTCGACACGTTGATGTAAAATATATAAAGTAATTGTTTTAACTATAAATAATTGCATAACTGCTGTTCAGTAGGGTTTAGTTTTAAGACTTTTTAAGGTATCTGACTACGTTTGGAACCGTGATTTTGCAAAAGCGTGTAAATGGATAATATTTATGATATTTAGAGTCACTTAGATAAGAATACATGTATAAAATAGTTTTAAGGACATTATGACAAAAAAAATTATTTAAATACAATATTTTGGCAAAAAATTAACTTAGAATAACCTTTTTTCCAAATGTTCTCCTTTTGTAAAAAATGCTTCTATTACATTAATATTTTGCTTGTATATAGCGCCAACCTCTGTACAGAGGCACAACTATGATTTTTGAAAAATTCAAATTATTTTCAGAGTTACAAACATTTGAAATAATTATCGGCGTATTTTCTTAAAATTTCTCCCTTCTGTTTTCGTAAAACATGGATAAACCGACTTACGAGTTATGCGTTTCAAAAATTCTAGTTGAGCCTCCGTACAGAGGTCTGAGCTGAGTACAGGAAAAATATTAATACAATAGAAGTTTTTTTTTACAAAAGGAGAACATTTGGAAAAAAGGTTATTCTAAGTTAATTTTTTGCCAAAATATTGTATTTAAATAATTTTTTTTTGTCATAATGTTCTTAAAACAATTTTATACATGTATTCTAATCTAAGTACACTAAACATCATAAATATTATCCATTTACACGCTTTTGCAAAATCACGGTTTCGAACATAGTCGGATACCTTAAGAATGATGAGAATTTATTGTCGAAAATTCAATCCTTAAAGTACAGGATTCAGCAGCAAAATTGGCAGAATAAATATCAGAAGGCCGTCACATCTTCTACAGCTCTCAGACACAACTAACAGTGTCTAAAATATACGTATGCAAAAGATTATATATATATATATATAAACAGCCAATGTAATCGCTAGTCAAAGTAATGCTAACTAATCTGACAAAAACAAGACTAACTGACTTTCGGTGAACATCTCTATACTTATAGCACTCGCAAATCTTTCGAGAAAGATCTGCTTGCGCCATAGGTCTTGAAGTTAGTATATTTATCTACAAATTTCCAGAAAGTACAGAGGAACTAGCCAAAAATGGTCACCAAAACAGTCGTCAAGTGGCTAAAAATGATGCCAACTTGGTTCTATCGCCAATATTTTGATAAATTCCGTTTGAATCACCACTATAACGTAAGGGACGTTGTTGCTTGCAAATATTACAATTTTAACATAAAATAAATACATCATAGAGTAATATAAATGCATTACACATACAAACACAAATTGTTTACACTATTTTACACAAAATTATTTACAATATTATTAGCTACCTCATCTTAGAAATATGTATTTGGCAATTGAATTCTATTTTATACCTTACAGTTTAAAATTATATAAGTCAGCTGTAAGCTTGAATTGCAAAACAGAGGTTGCTCCAATATATTCATATGTTATGTCTTACTGTCACTTTTGATTAATAACTTAGAATCATCAAAAAACCAATATATAACGGTTAGATAATTTTTAACAATAGATGTAGGAAATTTATTTCTTTAATATAAGAAGTCTATAATAACTTTATCACAAGCAATAGTATTTTTAATAACTCAAATTTTGATTTTTAAATATTTTAAGAAACAGTTGAGATTTTGAATCAAAATTATATACATTTAAACTTTCAACACGTTGAATCTTTTTCTCTGTTTAGAAAATCAAATAAGAAATATATAATGATGAAACTTTATTCTCTATTTATTTTAACATAAATTAAATTAATGATGTTCCATTATTTCTTAATATATATTCTAGAAATTATTAAATTAAATCAAATCAAAATGAATCATTTTTATTTAATAACAAAAATAAGTTGTTCAGTAATTGTGAGAGAACTTTGAAAATAGAAACAGAAATAAACCTCATATTTTCAAAAATGTTCAATTGTTTTACAAGAATTTTTCTTAAATAATATATAGTTTTCCTGTGCTCTTAGATTTATTTGGCGAGATTAAAATTTAGTAAAGATCTAGACATAAATCAATTTCCTAATTTAATATTAAATCTTTCATACATGTCTTTAGAGATATTAAAATCTGAAGTGTTATGAAACATTGAATCAAATTTTTAATATTATAAATTAAACTAATGTTTTGTGTATTACATCTGAAATATACTATTCAAAAAATCCCTAGTGACTACACGAGCTTCAAATCAGAACAGTGCTTAGATAAACTATTTTTCAAATAAAATCACTTTCAGATAATCACTGAAAAAGATTAAAATTATTCATCAACCTATACTTACACTTCTTTTTTCAGATTTCCTTACGAACTAGATTCTTTTGTTTCATTCAAGATTTAAGATGCAAGTAACACTTATCAAGATATGTGGAAATTAAGAAACTTTTATCAGGTAAAGATACATAATTTATTTGACTTAAAAGAAAATTGGATAAACCTTTAACAACGCAAAACCTTCTGTCTCTTGAGATATTAAATGAAACATTGATCATTTTTCTCCAACGAAAAGGAAGATAAATTATTAATACTCAAGTTCACTTCATTGTATAATTCGTTATGCATAAGAGAACAAATTTTAACATTTTTTTTTCTGTTACGTGATAATCTGTACCACTTCAGACTTATAAGAAATTAGTCTTAACTTCAATTTCGAGTCTCGAATGTCAAGGAACTAAATATAAAAGAACAGTTTTTTAGAAAAAAAAAAAAAAAAAAAAACTTTACCTCAATCAGTAATCAAATTTCTTCCGCAGAAAATTATAATACGTATCCGTGATAAATGTTAAGAATTTCACGAACTTCGCCAGTTTTATTATTTAGATATTTTCAATATTAATGTGTGTAGATTTATTTTTCTCTCATATTTCTTATTGTTGCCTTTTTTTTTCTTCTTTTCAAAACCGTTTCAATACTGAATATTTTAACGAAGCTTCGAAAACCTAGAATAATTTTTTTCCACTTTCAAAGCAGTATTATTGATTTTGATTCGTGTTTAAAAAATGTTAAGAAGATATTTTTTTACACTAATCAACAACAAGAAAAAAAGTAATTTTTCGTTTAAAAAATGATTTGAACTCCTTTTTGTTACGTTTTATCCCTTTTATAGTTACAGAAAATATTTACTTCTATTTTTCACTTCTTTTGAATCTAACAGCTTTATTTTAACTGAGAAAAACTAATTAAATCATTTTTCATTAATCTTAACGACAGAAGTGAAAAAACTATTGAAAATATTTCAGTAAAAATACTTTTATACATATATTTACGCACCGAAAAATTCTGAAACATAATTGTATTTTCTAATATTAGGACTTTCAGCTTAGAATTTGTTTTATCTAGATTTATTGAATATAAACATACAACATATTAACAAATATCATAATATAAGGACCCGCAATCTAAAATAATTTACACTTAATTGGTGCACCCATTCCCCCCCCCCCCCTACACACAGAAAAATTACTTTTTATGCATTGCTAAATAATTATGATTGTCAATGCCGTATTGTATTATCGTTCTTTACTGATAAAAATAGTTTTGTGGAAATAAAAACTTTAAATATATATTAAAAAATACTTACAAGATTTATTAAAAAATGGTATTTTTACATTAGAGAGATTTTTATTTATTCGAGATTGAACTTATCTTTATAACTAATTTAAATTTTTAATACTAATTTAACTCTTTTGGCTTAATAAATATTTTTATACCAAATTTTACATATTTAGTTTCCTCTCTCACTCCTACACACACGATTGTTAAACTAATTATAACCACTTATAGTGAGTAATAATTATTATAACTATGTATTATTATAGCTATTTCAATAATTTAAATTCAATCAAATATCATTTACATTGATTACATTCTTGCCTTTTTATGCATGTAAACAGTTTAAAATACTCTGATGTAAATTATCAGAAATTCTTCTTTAAAAGAGTCAAACCTTTACAAAACGTGATATCTCATTGCTTGATGTAACGTTTTCCTATTATTTACTATTATGCTCATTAGGTACGCCAGATGTTCAACTAGATTAGTGGTTCTCAAACTGTGTTCCATGGAACCCTGGGATTCCAAGAGACATACCCAGGTGCTCCAAGAGACACAATGAAAAATTCGAGAAGAAATAAATATGTATTCAAAATGGATTCACGTTCTCTATCAAGTTCATATAGTAACAAGTATCTATAGCTCGTACTACTCCTTAAAACTGAAAATTTTATTTATATATAGTGACTTTATGAAGCAGTACTTTTTAAACTTTTATTATAATATAGTAAATTAATAATTAATATTAAAACGCTTTATCTTTATATATATAATCCCTACTAGATTGAGAATATTCTATTGTTTACTATCTCGAGTTCCACGAGATAATTTCTACTCGTTAGTTAACAAAATGCCCTGCAAAACTAAATAATTTCCTAATGGAAAATTCCTCTTGTTGTATTTTTGGTAAAAAAAAACCTATAATGAAGAAGAAGAAATAACTTATTAACATATCAACAGATTTGATGTTATAATGTAAATTAAACAAGAACACAGCATCTAAATTTTAGGTTGAAAATTCATACGGAATACACGGGTTTTCTCATACAGCTATAAACATTTTAATGCCATTCAGAGCATTGTGTTTAAGTGAAATATATTTCTCAATGTGTGAGTGGCTACAAAAACAAAGTATAAAACAAATTAAACTCTGAATATAATGTGATTATACGTTTAATCTCAATAAACCTAGACTTCGACAGTTTGTGTGAAAAAAAGTAAGCACGTATCCCAGTTATTAAATACTGCATGGATCAGTACTTGGATCGCAAATTAATATTATTAAAGAGTAAAATTATATTAAAAAATTAGATTACAATTTTTTAATAATAAATGCAATATTTTTTAATTACCTTTACATTAAGTTCCTATAACATGTTGATTTTCTTTAAATATCATTTTGAGTTATATGTTCTTCGAAGTATGTGCATCGAATGCGGCTCCACGAAAACACTTTCTAGTTCTAGGGGTTCCACAAAAGCACCTTCAAGTTCTAGGGGTTCCACGAAAGCGCCTTCAAGTTCTAGGGGTTCCATGAGGTGAAAAAGTTTCGGAACCCCAATAAACTAGACTACATATCATTCCTAAATTTTGGATTCTAGCGAATAATGAATATGAACATACATTTTAAGAAATTGTTGCTTCAAAAAAGTTATGAGATTCCTTATGTTATATTTGATCCAATTCATCTTCAAATCACAAATGAATTGATATTCATACAAAATTTACGATTTCTATCCAAACGGTGTACAGCAATTTGTTTATCGTTAAATTCGATTTGAGATTGAGGTCTTTATTTTTTCGATGAAGAGTCAAGATCATATAAGAATTATAATATGAAAATTATTTGCAGTGTACTACAATTTTTCAAGTTGTATAGATGAAATTAAATTATAATTTTATATGTTCATAATAATATATTGATATATATTATTCTATCTATCATAAAATACTCCCGCTGTAAGTTTTTCTATTATCTATTTATGATGTAGTAATTTTTTTCATAAATATTTTATTATTGATAAAATATTCTGAAAATGTGGCTTCATTGCGTTTTGTATAATTTTATGGTATCATGTTTACGATTTTTTTTTTTCCTTTTTTTCTCGAAAATTAAAATTATACGCCGAGGTGGTACTTTTCTCCATACAAAATAAGTGCAGTAGTCAAAATTTTTCCGAAAAACTTAGCGCATATATCTTAACCAGTATAAACGCAAAACTTGATTTTTTTTTTCCTTATTTGTCTGAAATAAACATTCTTTGTCCATCTAGACCAGGGTAAATCAATGTATTTCTAAACTATATTTACTAAATGTGGCATAAAGTGCTGATCAAAAAAGAAAATATCGAATTCTTTCCTTAATAATCTATTCCTTATCGAAGATTTTCATGTTAAGTGTTCATTAACATTTATATATTCATGAAAAAATAGGCTAATACAATGGATATTAATACATATTGTTTGGAAGGAAAAGGTTAAATTTTTATAAAAATTACAAAATTCAATTAATGAAAACTGGATTAATTTCTCAATTAGATTCCTACTAATATATAGCAAATTTCTCATTAAATATTTTTACACTAATTTTATTGTGTACATTTTTGTATTATAATTTAATAAATACATTTTTGAATTGAGAGAGAGAGAAAAAGTGACATAATACATTTATTCAGAAAATAATAAGGAATTCAACATTTTTTAAATTTATACTATGTTTTTTTTTATTTTTCAAAAACCAATTATTTTAACATATAATTTCTTTGCTTCCCTACGTATATTTATAAACAATCATATTTGCGTTAATAACGGAAAAATTCTTAAAGCATTTAAAGTAAAAGAATATATAGCTATATTTAGCCTTATATGATACCACTGATGCCGGGGTATAACTAAAAGAAAATGTTATCATACCAAAGAAGAATTATATTATGTTAACCGCAGGTATTTATTACTCCATCTTTCCTCATTTATAAGGAATATTAATTAGATTCATCTGAAACTTAGTAAAATAATGACTATCGTATTAATTTATTACACTCATTCATATTCTTATTTCACTCTTATACTGTATTACACACTTATCATTACAAGCATTAGTTATTCAGTAATTCCTGAATAAATCTCTTTTTCAGAATACTTTTTATAGAAATTCTCTTAGGAAGAATTAATCGTTCTGTGTACTTTACATAACATCATATACAAAAACAAATTCTAGTATTAAATTGCATTTTTTTCATCTTTACACATGTAAGAAAATAAAATCGTGAAGAAACTGCTCAGGTTGTCGCATTTGTTTAACACAAAAGAACTTTCTTCTGATCTTGCGTGGAAGCACGATGCATGAAAAATGGCGCACGAGAATTACTGGAGGTTAATTAATTTAAAAAGTTTAGTTATAGTAAATCGCTTTTTGTTCGTCTACAGTAAGTGCAATTCGTATTCGACTGTATCTTTAATGGAGGAGTTTCTGTTTAGTTTTTTTCTGTTACTCTTTGTTTACATTAATTTTCATTGTTGTGTTCAGACTCAACTATTTTATTTATTTGCATATTACCTTTTGGTTTTAAAAATTACTTAAAAAAGGCAAAACTTTCAATATTTGTGACCCAATATTCAATCATAAATTTCATCACGGCCGGGCGGAGGCGGGGGGGGGAGGCAGGGGATGCAATAATATTCTATTTTGACGCTATAACTACAATACGACTTTAACTTCTTAAGGGCCACCGGCATATATAAACATCTCTCTCGGCCAAAACTCTCATTGCCCCGGACGCATGTATACGCCTTTCCGAAGTACTATAGTGCTACGAATTTTGTGTATATAGTGTAAATAATTTGTATTCGAGTGTTTAATGCATTTATATTACTCTATGTTACGTTTATTTCATGTTAAAATTGTACCATTCACAAGCAATGCCGCCCCTTTATAATGGCGATTCAACGAGAACTTGGCGAAATCTTGGCGGTAGAGCGTAGTTGGCATCATTTTTGGTGACCAAGTTAGCGGCCAATTTGGTGACTTTGGCGACCATTTTGCGTCATTGGCGATCATGTTGGCGAGTTCGGAACCCTCTGGAATCTTCTAGAAAGCAGTAAATCTCTCCACTAATGTCACGAGTGGCTATATTTCTGGAAGTTTCTGTCGCGCCTATAAATAAGATGCTCGCCGGGACGGCGAGGAGTCTGGATTAAACCAGCGAGTAGTGAGGATTGTTTTGACTAGCGATTAGCTCGGCTGTGCTTGTGAATAATCTTTACTTACGTGTATTTTTAAACACTGGTTATTGCGTTTGGTTGCTGTTGAAAATGTGAAGACCTTTGGGTATTTACTTTGTGAATATTGCTGCTTAATCCTGTATTTAAAGGATTGGATTTTTGATAATAAATTCGCATCGCTCCTTAAGAACTGTTTATTTTCTTTGTGATTGTTTTGCATAAAATCCACGAACCCTCGGATCTACGTAACAATATTTATGTGTACTGCTCTTCATAAAATTATTCTGAAGGCTTTGAAATGCATTAAAAATGCATTGACAGTGCTTGTGAAGGATTTACTTATATCTGAGGATTGGCTAACTTATACCCCCTCCCCTCTTTCCAATACATCATATACGCACGACTACTTGGAAAATTGTGGCATTGAGGTGTGAATCACGCATCTTTTATTCGGCAGTTAAGGTATTAATTACAAACCGTACAAGTTATCAAAATAAGTGTTAATTTTTGTATATAATTTTATATATGTCAAGTCCATGGGATCACTGGTAATAATTAAACATGTTCTTAAGTTAGTATTGTTAAATTAGTTATAAAATGCATTTTGCAATACTGATACTTTTATACATGTATTATATTAGAGCAAATGTGTATTTTATTTTTAATAATGTCAGAATGTATTTTGTTTGTTCACTTTCCGTAAATTAATAACTTTTTAAAACAACATTTTGTTTTCAACTTTTCAATATGCCTCGGGCCTTGTCACGCCCCCCTATAGGGACGCTCCCCACAGTTTGAGAAACCCTGTTGTGTAGAGCTTTTAATTGTGGAATTATTATTGTTGTTTCCTTATTGTTTTCCATTTTATTTATAAATTATCATGCATGTGTGATATTTTTCAATTCCTACATACACTGTTAGCTCTCACACTCTGTATATTTATTTATTTATCTTGGAATTTTCAATCGTTAATAAAATGCATTTTAAAGGGCTCGATTGAGTTGAAATTTTATACATATGATTATTTTGGATGACAATACAATAATTTAGTTATAAAAATTAATTGATTAAAACTAATTATTTAAAGAATTACAAATACAGCCCCGTTGGCATCATTTTTGGTGACTTAGTGACCCTTTTGGCGACATGTGTCAAAACTTGAAAACGTTTTTTTCTCACGTTTTAAAGCATTCAGAAAACTGAACTGAAATTTTATAGACACGATTGTTTTGGATGACAATAGGATACTTTAATGATAATGAATAAAAATTAATTACCACTTAAAGTTGTGATTCTGTCCTATGTATTTTACATATTTATATTTATTGTAAATATTTAATGAAAAGTAGCTAAAATAAAATTTTTCTTTGTTGATCTAAGTATAAATTGACTTAAATTATTTATTTTATATTACTTGTGTTTATTCACCGTCCTTTAATTAAATCTCTGCGTATAATTACAATATTTATCCAAAGCCTTTCTTCGCATACAATTTGATTAAATGTTTTTTTAGTGTCGAATTTTGAAGCATCAGGAAGTCTACTGGCAATGGACCACGTAATTTTATGCTTTGTTGAAATGACAAGTATAAAACACTTGGCCCACACTTCTTTTCTAATCTTCTACACCAAACGGAAGGACTTTGTGCGTGTGTGTGTGTGTGTGAGTCTCGAGATATTTCACTTCACGCTCTTCATCACAGTGGGCTTTCAGTGGCACCAGGGATCAAACCCATGACCCGGCAACACAGATCACGTGTTTGAGACAATTACCATTTGAAAACCGTGGCCATTTGGGTAACCAGCACATAATTAATTTATAAGAAATGATATTTGATACATTTTAAAATTTAAATTTTTTACCTTTGGGAATTTTTTAAAGACTTTCGAATAGAATTTCGCGCTTGTAAATTTTCCAAAAGGTAAACCTTGAACTCAACTGAATTCCAGTTCTGAATTTCCAAAAAAATGTTTGGGTTATTATAATATGCAAATAGGATCTTTCATATGATCTGCTTTCACTATCTTGCTCTTATCTGGTTCTCGTTTAATAGTTGCATCTTCAACATCGCGTCTTAGAAAAAAACACATAACTTTAATGAATTTAAAACATAGTTCAAATTTTAGACTATCTCACTATATAAGAAGAGATCGATAAAAAGAAACACAGTGATGTAAATATAAAACTTCAAAAAATAGAGCGATCAAGCATCTCTTGATAAATTTGTGAAGGAAATCTTAAATGTTGATTAATTAAGTTTTATTTATGCATGTTAATTAGCGTCTATATAAAAAAAGAAAAGGTTTGTTTTCTTTTGATTTTGTTTTTGCTTAAATTTCTGTAAACAATCAGATGCGAAATTAGGGAACCTGTCACGTTAAAAAGTCCACATGTACACAGTTTCAAATATATATCGAAATTTAAAAATCAAAAACGGAAAGAAATTGTTCCAATTTTCTAATATTCAATATTCGCTTATTAGATATCAAATCACGGAAGTCTTTAGTTCTAGTGAGCAAAATGATGGTTTGGAAAAAAACCAAAAATACGTTATTCAAAACAAATCTGTCGTGAAATTCAAAAGCATTAAAAAAAATCCAACATACACTCGACGATAATATAATGATCTTATAAGCCATTATATGTTCAAAATAAATCAATATAAATGAAAAAGAATATTACAATATCAAAAATATAAAACATAAAAACCATTTTAATATTTGTACCCCTATAACTTTAAAAACAATTATTTTAAAGAAGTTTTAAGACTATCTTTTGTTTGATTGTCTTGGAAACAGTCAAAAGATCATTTTAGAAAGCATTAAATGAATATATTTTCAAGCACATAATCACTAAGCATAAGGAAAACATTTCAAAATATTTTTGAATAAGCAAAGTCACCTAAATAATAGATATATTAACAGTTGTTTTAGATTATAGTGGTTAGCTTAATTTTTTTAAACAGATTGTACGTAGCATGATTAATGGCATTTTGAACTGAAAAATGTTTTAAGGGAACTCTTTTGTATTCTCCCTGTATTATTAATTAGTTTGAACAGTTCTGAGATATTTATTTTTTACTTTGTTCAATTACTGTATTGCCAAAAAATATTTTCTTTCTTTTTTTTTCACTCATTCATCAGCCAATCTTTATATACCCAAAGAGTTCAATGGGCGAGTTCATCATACAACAAATATGAATGCGTTCGTTCTCCAAGTGGCGAATGTTAGCGCCAAAAGTGCAACTTTCTCAGACAAGCCACTATTACTTCTGCAGGTGTTGTGAACAGATAGAAACAATAGGTCCTTGTGTTAGAAATATCGATAGCACTCTTGATTTCCCTTTTTTGTCCTCTGTTACTGACATGTCATCGGTCACGTGTTCTTCAGTAGCAAAGTTTTAGACAAAAGGAAACGATTCACTATCTCTGCGAGATCTCTCCAGTCATAAAAGATTCCTTTCTCTAGTAGGAATAAAACCAAGTGACGTGATTTTCGGCGAGGTTATTCGTTAATTAAAACTTGTTTCTTCTTTAAGAGTTTCTTTTTTGTTGAAGAGAACCCCTTTAAAATTAGGAAATTTTGATCCAAACATTATACTTATGCATATGTAATTAAAACTACCGTAACATTATTTTTAAACGGACCTTGGCTCTAGTCTATTGGGCTGAAAATAACTTTTATTTTAAAATTTTATAGAGACTTTGAAAGGTAGAAAATATTTTCGAAAAAGTGATCTTTTCAACTAATTAGTGTGTAAAAGAGGTAGGTGCACTAAAACAAAAAATTAGATATTAATAAAAAAATTCTAAGCAATTGCTCGAACTTTTAAGGCCATAGCTACTTATTTACAAAATATGAAAAAAAAGTTATTAATAACACTGGGCAACAAAAAAGAAAAAAATTTGTCTCAAAAAGAAAAATATGTGATTCTGATAGCATTTCTTCTCCTGAATTCAAATATGATATCGATTTTTCTTCATCACGCAAGGTTTTCGAGAGACAGGCATTTATAATTTGAAACACTTTAATATTTTTTACATTCCTAAGTACACAATAATCGAACATTCGGACTCACCTAGAAATGAAGAAATCACGATTTTCTTTTATATTTCGCCTGTGGAGTATTCCTCTTGATGGTCCAACAATAATCGGCCAGCATATTAGCATTCCATTTGCCTTGATATCTCTTTTATATCACTGAAATCTCCTGATGAAAGCGTTCCCCGTGCTCATCGCTCACTGTACCAAGATTTTCCGGGAAGAAATCAAAGTGCGAGCGCAGGAAGTGTATTTTTAGCACATATTACAGCTCAAATTTTTATAAGATGTTATAAGATCATGAACAATATCACGGTAATTTTCCGCCTTTAGATGTCCCAAAAACCCCATGAGTTACATTTTTTAATGCTTGTCAAGCTGCTTTCTCCAGTGGATTTAATAGTTCCTCATACTTCTCATCATGTATTAGTGATCGTATTTGTGTACCCACAAATATCCCTTCTTTAATTTTTGCTTCACTTATTTTAGGAAACTTCTTTTTTAAGTACATGAAACCAGGAGTATTGCCCATGGCTTTACGAAATTCTTCATTAATCCTAGTTTGATACGTAACGGAGGTAGATACACAATTTTAAGATTACAAAATGCGGCATGTTTCCCATTTTTCTGTCCGGGAATGAATGATTCACATTCTTTTCTGATGTAATGGTTTTTTTCTGTCCTTACTATCCCAAAGACACAAAAAACAACAGTACTTTGTGTAACCAAGCTGAAGACCAAGAAAAAATGCAATTATCTTCAAATCAACGCAAATATTCCATTCATACACTGCATATTGAAGCTTTGCCAATATAAATTGAAATTTTTCATGTGTTTCTTTCATACTATCAGAGTGAGCCACAGGCATTGATGGAAATTTATTTCCATTATGCAGAAACACTGCTTTTAAACTTGCTTCGGAGAAATCAATGAACAAGCGCCATTCTATAAGGTTATGTTCAATACCAAATGTCTCTAAAAGAGAAGAAATGTCATTACAAAACACTATGCCATTTTCTTCCGAAAAATAGTCTTTACATTGAGAATGACGACTACGATAAGTACACATCTTTGTATTCTTTTGAAGAAGATTCCATCCTTTTAGCCGGGAACCAAGCATTTAAGACTGTTTTTTGGTTAACTTTAAATCTCGTGTGAGATCGTTAAAATCTTCTTGAGTCAATAAATGAGGCTCAGATGAACAGCTTGGTTCAAAAGTTGTATCACCACAAACTGTTTCTTCTTCCTTACTTCTATCGGAACCTGAGCTCTCTTCATCAAATGTCACATGTTCTGGAGGCTTTGGTATGGGAAATTCTTCGCTGTGTGGAACTGGTCTCATTGCAGATTGCAAGTCAGGGTACAATACTGTATGTTTTGATTTTGACGTAATCCTTTTAATGCTTGTTAAGCAGAAATAATAGTCAGAGTAGTGATCTTTGGGTTCCCTCAAAATCATAGGGATAGCAAATGGCATGTGGCGTGTGCCATTCTTTCATGCAGTGAGAAGCCTATTACACGATAAACAACAGATATGTGGGGCCTAGGTCCTTGTTTGGTCCCCCACTTTACACCCAAAATAAAGTTCATAACACTTTTTACTAATAGAGTAAGATTTCGCCTTTTTTTGGGACTTGAGTGTCGCTTCACCACATTTATAACAGAAGTTGTTATAATGATTTAAACAAGCTCTATGCATTTTGTAACTAACAGCAAATTAAAAGAAATAAATTTGTAGATACGTAACATACAACAATCCAAACACAAAGCACTCACAATTACGTGTTTACTGGTTCACTACTATCTCACAACTGACATCGTTCTAATGAATGCATGCTAGTCTAGATAATGTCTGTACCTGTCTGTTGTGTCTGATGCCAAAGTGTCTGTACATGTCTGAACTTGCACAACAGTAGCAATGATACCATTTGAGTTAGCTCATGTGGTTCCATCACGTTTACAATGCTCAAGGAGTTTTTATTTTACAATGGACAAATGGTCGTTTATTAAAAAAAATATTTAAATACATTAATTGAACTTAAAATTAAAAAAAACTGTGGGTGATGGAGAAGTTCTGAATACATATTTGAAAACACGATAAAAAACTGCATTAAGTACAACTATTGGTACTCATGAGACAAAAATCATGTTGACCAGTGTAAGCATTTAAATTTTTTGTAGCATGGTACTATTTTCCCACATCGAAAAAGTTTTCAAAATCTTATAATTTGCAAAGAATTCAAACTCTTTCGAAATAAATTTGTATAAAAGTTAAACCTTTTATTTGTAAAAATCATAAACAAATAACTTAACATTGTTTTAAATACTAAAACTATGTGACATGAAAACTAATCATAGATTTTTTTTTTAACTCATATTTAAAGGTCAGTAAAAAATTTTCTCAAAGTGCTTACCATTCATTTTTTATATTGTCCAGAATCACACTTGAGAAATCCATAATTTCTTTCCTTCATAAACTTGCAAGTATAAATATAAATTTTAAAGGAAGTATTATATGAAATATATAGTTCATTATGAAATGTTAAGTTATGACGAATTAAAAAAAATCTAACATGGTTCAGCGTATAAAAAATAATTTCTTTTAATGTTTCAATTTCGAAAATTACAAAAACACCTAGATTCATTCTGATTAAAAAAATTAACGGGTTTTAATAGCATCTATATGAAATGAATATTTCCCTTTATATTATGGAATGATTTTTTCTCTTAGTAAAATATTGACTCTGAAATATGCCTGTATAATTGCGTTTGAAATAACTTTTCAGAGAAAATACTCCTGTTTAAATAGCATTTTTTTACACAAATTGAATTCTGGAGATTAGAATATTATATGAAATGCACAATTTTCTTATTTTAAATGGAAATCACCACACTTCAAAACAGCACAAAACATTTTTGTTTACAGCCATAGCTTTACATAATTTTAATTAAGTAGTTAAATATTTTTTTCTAATATTTCTGGCTATTTTTGATTACTCTATTTTTTATAATTTGTAAAATATAGTTCTTAATGTTATTAGGTTGAGAACAAAACTTGGAAAAAAATTATTGATGCTTGTGAGGGGCTCGCTCTTACTATTACTGTTTCATTTAATATAACATTATTCTGTTTACCTTTTTTTTCTGTTTTTACTTAAAAAAACGCGCTTGTGCTCATAAGTTATTTTCATAAGTTAGTTTCGGTAAATAAGTAAATATTTGGAGATTCTTCAATTCCTGGGTATCTTCTAGGTTTTTTTTTGTTTGTTACAGTAGAATTGTTTTCGAAATAGTCGAAAAAAAATAATAATTTATACTTATAGGGCTGTTATTAGTCAACATGGGTTTGAGCGTTGTTTCAGGTCTCCAGTGCGTAAGTGACTGTCATGTCAGCTGAAACCAAAGATAGCATCATTTTATACCAGGCGAAGATAACAACATTTTATTTTTAAAGGAGTTAAAAAACAGATGTTTAATTTGAAATATCCCAGGAATTGATGTAGATATTATCTTAATATTGCATGTCTATTTTGAGGTATAATATGTATCTCCCCTCATCTCTTCTATTAAAGTTTTTATTTCTCAAGGAAGAACTTGCTTCTGTTATATCTTACATGATGAGATGTGTCATGTTTTGTTTAAATAATGTTTTACTTCTTAGCATATAAAATAATAATAAAGAAGATGATAATGTCAAACTCTTTATTGAATATACAGTCCTGAATTTATGTACTTAAATGAGTGCTTCTCAAACTTTCAATATTTGCGACGCAATATTCAATCATAATTTTTATCGCGCCCCATCCCTCCATACAATACCAATGTATTGAATTCAATAATACTATACTTTGACGCTAAACCTACAATACGACTTTAAATTCTTAAGTGCCACCGGCGTATATAAACGTGTAATTCATCCATTGAATTAATTGCACTGGACGTATATATTCGTCTTTCCGAAGTACAATATTTTGCGAAGGATTTACTAACCTTTAGAGAATTTGTTTATTTATTCCTTTTCAACCCATCCCCCATACACCACATTCGCTTGCCTACTTGTTAAATGGTGGCATTGGGGAGCGAATCGCCTGATTTTTAATCGTTATTTAAAGGGATCAACTATAAACCACACAAATTATCAAGATAAGTGTTAATTTTTGCATATAATTTTATATTTGACAAGCCCATGGGGTCACTGATAATTATTAAATTTGTTTTTAGTATTGTTAAATTAATTATAAAATGCATTGCGCAGTACTGATATATGTATAAGTGTAAATTTGTACTTAATTTTTTATTGTGTCAGAATGTATTTGTTCAGTAAATTAAAATTTTTTTAATAATCCTTTGTTTTTGACTTATCAATATGCTCACGCTCCCCTCGAGAGGCGCTCCCCACAGTTTGAGAAACACTGACTTAAAATTCCAAAAAGCGCAACCAAACTGTCAAACAACACAAAGGAGTCCATACAACAATAAATACGAATCCCCTACCACCTTCGACCGAATCACAACTTTCGAGTACTCGTTCGAAACAATAATAAAAGAAAAGCACTTACTGACGAAAGCCTCGGTGTGACAGAACTCTTGAAAGGAAATCATGGTGTGAACAAGAAACTCAGACTTCTGACACACTCTGAAAAAGTCAACAATCCAATGCGTGAAGTAAAAGAAGGTAGGCAACAATCAATCATCCTTCCCTTCGTCCAACCGAAGAAAGTTGTCGAGTCTCTTTTGCGGTTTCATTATTTATCCCTCAATGGATCATACGAGTGACAGGAAACATTTTCGGTCTGGACCTCATGACTTCTAACTGATAAAATTCGAGATTATTATTGAGATTTATATCTATATATATATATAAGGTCAACTCACTCTTCCTTGCTAAAAACAAAGAATTTTTAATGATACGTAGCAAAAAAATATCACAGCATCCTTTCATTTAACAGTATTATTTATAGGCAGGTAAATTAATACTTGGTTTGTGTTTAGGAGAAAATAAAAAGTAGCATACATTTATCTTTTTATTTTATTATAATGACACCTAATCAATTAAATTTATTGGAAGTAAATTTTTTTACCGTAGTATTTAAGATTGTTTCCCTGCAACATAAAAGTTTGATTATTACAATTGCTTTTTCCCAATTTTTAAGAGAAAGAAATATTCCATTTTAAATTCCATTCCTATTTCTAGATATTTCCTATTGTATATTTGTAATTACTGAAGTTTAAAAACATACAGTACAGAAATATGAAAACATTTGAAGACTATTAGAGAATGCTTTTTTATGTAATTTACTTAAAAAGAAGTCTGAAAGGTTTATTTATATATATATATAATAGATTTAAATAAATAACGTTAATATATTTGACTACAAATATTTTGGCTAAATAAACAATAATTTAAAAATATTTTTCTAAGGTACTAATAAATTTATATTCTAAAAATGTATGTATTTTAAGAATAAATAATTTCGTCACACAGTTTACTTAAAACAAAATAAAGAATTTAAATCACTATATTCATATTCATTAAATGTATCCTTCATATGAAGATAAGAATTCCATTAAAATATTTATTAAAAACCATCTGCAACTGCAACCATCACTGCTTAAAAATCTCTCAAACGATGCAGGTTTCTCTTGAGAGTAACATAAAAATCAAATAAAAATTCATTCATTATCCATAGTTCTTTGAAAGATCATTTACCCCTAAAATGTCAGACGGCTATCCAATAACCTGATTTTAAAACCCTAATCACTTTCTATTAATAAGGAATTAAATTATGTTAAAAGTTATCTTTCTACATGGAAAACATCTGGAATTTTGGAAACACATACTTATAATCATATTAATGATCAATAAATATCAGTCGTGGAATTATATATTTTCTTTTAGATAGCTACTAGAATTTGCTTCTTTTGAGGAAAGGTTTATTTCACACAACTTTTTTAGGAACAGAAATTAAAATATCTGGTTCTGGTTGCTTCGGAAAGAAAACTTAGTCGTCTGTGAAAGAATTGGATCCAGAAATGCTGCTAAAATGGTTATCAATTTAAAAGGCTTAAATACTATATTGTGTTTTAAAAACCACAAGTTCATACTTGTTTTAAATTACTTTCTAAAAAGAAAGTTGATAGTTATACAACAAGAAAAGGCATTAAAGCACTTGTTTCATTTTGAGCACTGTCCAGTAAATACCTTCCATCTGACTCTATTTTGTTTAAAGTTTTAAAGTTGACATAAAGGTGAACCGAAAATAAAAGTTCCGACTTGAGTTTGTTTGTATTGCTTCACTTACCTGTCTTATCTGAACTGATTTTAAACACACATTATGAAAAGACTGCACAATATATTTTAATGTCTTTCTGTTATTTTTATTGTAGGAATGATAATTAAGCATTTAATTTTTTGATAAAAACCGTACATTTTTAAATATATTATTTATAAAGACTTTAAAATAATCATAGATTAATTAAATATAATTTTAAAATATATAACAAATATGATTTAATTTTACACATTAAATTTAATTTAGTTGGTCTTCTAAATGTGTTCAAAAACCGATCTCAATGTTTTTTTAGTACTTTTAACAGTCCTTGGTTCAAATTTAAGGGCTCTGTCACCAATAGCCCTTTTGTTGCTGCAATACACAATGCTAATAGACAATAGGTTTAGTTGTTTTATGATTATTTGCACACTCTAATGTTCATGCATGTAGGTAAAGCAAATATTTTTTCATATTATAATCCACTGAGACCCGCATAAAACCTTTTTCTAGAATAGAACATTGTTAGTGTGAATTTCATCTGAATTTTATGGAGCACTTCCCAAGTCGGTTGACTTAAAATTCTCTCTTCATTCCAGCATTTCCTTTTAAAACTCTTTTAGTACTCAGTAAATCATTGCTAACAAGAGCCAAGAAAAGTTAAGATGTTCATTAACATTTCATACCTCAGGAATTATTAACTTAATTTGACACATCGTAAAATATGTAATTAATTTGCACTCCGGGTTTTTTCCCCCAAGTTGCAAGGGAAAAAAACCCAGAAAAATTCAAGCACTATATCTTCTTTTTACGTACTTCCATTAAAAAAAATCTAAAATCCCTTTTAATTAAAGAAAACAAATAAAAAAAACTAATCAAGTACTTGAAGATAGTTTACTAATACCTCACTTTTTGCTTTAATTGCTTTTTTTCCACGCAATGTGTTTCTTTAATTATGCTTTTGAAAAACTACAGGATTTGCCAAATTTTCTGTAAAAATGTTTCTAAAAATGTTTTACTGAGATCTGAAAAATACGTTTATTTAAAAGAGAACACAGATTTATATTCTCTGGAAAGGCATTTGTAAATAAATGTATATCTTTCATCTATTTACGCTAAAACATTTCAAATAAAAATTATTCATCTTAAGTAAAAATAATATGACCTCAGATACCTTTACACTTGACCATGTTTCAAAAGAATAAGCTCCAGTTTTAAGGACTCTGATGTTGTTTATGCCTTATGTGATCTAGTAAATGGGCACAAAAAAAAATGATCTATTTAACCCTTTCGCGTCGGGTGTGTCATATATGCACCAGTATCAAACCTCTTTATCGAGCGACAGGCAATTCAATGCACTTTTTCATGGGTAATGGCAAATCTGTGTTACCAGTTCAAAACACGAATCACCAGTACATCATCCAGCTACTGGTGACATTTGAAGGGGGTTCATATGTGACACACCCGTCCCTACAATGTTTTCCGTTGATCAGTACGTCGTCGCGAAAAGGTTAAAATAAACAAAAGCAGTTTTCATATAGATATGATATTAATAAAAAGAGAGCTCGAATTTTTTTAATTTTTTTTTAAACCTTTTGATGTATTATTGCTATTTATATTGCACTCTTTAGTTAAATCAATTTTCACATTGATGTACAATATTTTACTACATCATTCGGATCATAATAAATGAAGTCAGTTCTCATTTTTATTATATTTTGTAACTACTTCATGTGGCCGCGGTAACCGAGTGGTATAGGTATCGGATCGTGGCATGCCTTGTCACGAGTTCGAGCCCAGTACCACTAAAGACCCACCCTGTAGGGCAGCGATGCACGTTAAATCTGTCGAGAGCTGAAACGTCCTCCCGTTGGTGTGGAGTGGTAGTTAGGACAGGGGGTGCCAGCTCAGGTGTGGTCCATGTCACTTGACCATCGTTCAAAATTACGTGGTCCGTCGCCAAAAGCCCTCGTGTAGCTGAACAGTGCGACATTAATAATGAATCAATCAATCAATAACTACTTCATTTCGTTTTTTATGTAGCTCTATTGACTTTTTAGGAGATATTTTATGCAGTTATTAGAGAAAATGAGTTTTTAAAATTTTATTTACTATACAAGGTCAGTCTTGGAAAAAAAAAAGTATTTCGAATGTTAATGCTTCCTAAAGAGGAATATCGCTTATACCGTGATTACCGTGTGTTTCGCAAATTTAATTTGGAGCTAATCGCAACTCACATAATCTCGTCATTTTTTGATAATTCATATAATCTGATATTTCTATTTATCTAAAATTATGATTTATTTTGACTTTCAAGGTGAGAGATTGTGCAATTATTCAAAACTAACAAAAGTACAGCTTAAATTTTTAATGTGTCTTTTGTGAATTTTTCTCAGGTATGGATTCCATAGTCTTTAAAGCGATTTCAAATGAGGTGACACCACATTTGAGTTATTAGTTTTATTAATTATACATGTAATTCTATAAATTTTTAAAAATCATTTAACATACATACTCTCATGCAAAATGTCATTCAGAGAGTACAAAATAGTGCGTGTCTTTTTAGTGGTATAAAATCTATACCACACACAAAAAAAAAGAGCTCTTGACATACAAACGTTGAAATAATCAATAATAACTATATTATAATTCAAAACTCACATAACCAGTGATTCTCAAACTTTTTTTTTTTCAATTCTTGTTATTGGCTCACACTCTCTATATATTTATTTTTATCTTCGTGGAGTTTTCAATCTTTAATGAAGTACATTTTAAAGCACTCAATTGGGCTGAAATTTTACAGACAGGATTATTTTGGATGACAATACAGTAATTTAATTATAATTAATAAAAAATTTATTAATTAAAACTAATTATTCAAAGAATTACAAATACAGCCACATTGGCATCATTTTTGGCGAATTAGCGACCATTTTGGCGAGTTGTGTCAAAACATGAATTTTCCCCATTTAAAAGCGCTCGTTTGAGCTGCAACTTTCCATACACTATTGTTTTGAGTAAAAACACAATAATTTAACTATAATTAATTTAAATTAATTGACTGAAACTAATTATTTAAAGAATTACAGATACAGCCACGTTGGTTTCATTTTTAGCGACTTAGGTGAAAACTTTATTTTTTTTTTTTCACTTTTTATAGCATTTAGTTGAACTGAAATTTTATAGACACAATTGTTTTGGATGACAATACGATACTTTAAGGCTACACGGTACCCTTTTTGAAAATTTTTTTGGAAACAGTTACAGTAAAAATAATTGATGTTTTATATTTAGATTATATTATTAAGCTGATTCTATAAGTAAAAAGTCAGTTTGATCTGCCATCAGTTAAAAATTTTAAAAAATTAGGAATTTTTGAAGTTTTCAAACTCGTATAAAATACTCAATTTTTAAAATTTTTTAGTCATTTTGTGTTATTTGTGTTTCTTAGGTTATTGCAAACAAAAGTTAGTATGGATTTGAAAATCTATTTCCTTATAGATTTTTAATAAATATTTTTCTAGAAAAACCTGGAAAAAACACGAAATTTTTTAAAATATCACATTTAGCATTTTTTAGAAAAATAACTAGAAATCTTAGCCCTAAATACATACTAACTTTTATAGAACATACGTTTGGGAGTACATACAAAAAAATTCAAGGTTCTATCTTGAATTGGAAAAAAGCCTGAGGGATTAGAAAACACTTATACCTTCAAAATTGAAAGTCTGAGACAAACGCATTTAAAGTTTGTAAAGTCATAAAACAAAAACTTACAATGCCTGTAAAGCTCTAACTTTTAATATGTTATTTTCCAATGTATATTCTGCTATAAAACACTAATTTAATTAAATATGACTGAAAATAATATTTTTTATTCAAAATATATTTTTGAATAATATTGATAGCATTTGTTAAGATGTCAGTTTATTCAGCTTTATCGTAACCTATATTTTCACAAAAGTTTTGAAAAACAAAGCATTTATGTACAAAATAATAATGATACTAACATAAGCTAAAAATAATCAGGATTGCTCATAAAATTTAATTTTTTTCAGTTTCATATTGGGGCAGTTTAGGAAGATTTAGGTCTTGTTGTACGGCTTTAAAATACTAAAATATAGTACTACAATATGTTTAGTATAAGGTAGTTTGGTACATCACAAATAAATATTCAGTTATATCTGCAACATTTGAATTCAGAATCTAATTGCAGAACTCGGAAGTCTAATTGCAGGATAAGCAGAGGACTGATTTTTAGATATATCGTTTTAAGTAGTATTTCATTTCTTTGAAATATTGTTTCTCACAGGAACCTGATAACGCATTAGCCATGGCATTTTCTCTACATAAAAAAATTAATGATACAGATTTTAAGTTATATAAACTATTTTTAAAGCAAAAATTAGCCATGAAAGTAATCTTAATTAATTAATTATGAGAACTCAAAAAACTAAAAATATCAAGCAGAAATAATTTTAGTAATGGACATTGGAACTAATAACCATTTCAAACTAAAAGCTCAACACAATATTTTTAATTAATTCAATTTAAAAGTGAAAAAATACTTTAAAATGAAACCGAAACCAAAACCATAGCTCAAAAAACTTCAAAAATCTTAAAAACTAATGTGCTAACAGATCTGAAATCTCGTGGCAAAGCTTCTCAATGATATGGACCACTAGAAAACACAAAAAAAAAAAAAAAAAAAATTCGTTAAAAATGAAATTTTTAGGGTGCTGTGTAGTCTTAATGATAATTAATAAAAATTAATTACCACTTAATGTTGTGATTCTGCCCTATACATATACATATTTATATTAATTGTAACTATTTAATAAAAAATAGCTGAAATAAAATTTTTCTTTGTTGATCTAGGTAGGAACTGACTTAATATTTTTTTATATTACTATTTTGTTTTTTTATTTTTTGTTTGTTTTTTTCGTTTCGGTACCTTTTAACAATTTCAGAATTTGGTGGCACATTACCAATAAAGAAAGTTTAACAGTATTGTACTTATCTATAATACACTATGTAAAATACAAATAATAATTTTCAATGTTAAATAAAATAAAAAGTACGATAATGACAAAAAATGTTCATTGAGTAATTAATTCTAAATTAACTATAGGAATACATTTAATGAAAAATTTGAATTAGATTATTTTTGATAATTTCGTTTATATTGGGTCGTAAAAATGATAATGCCACTCTCATTTCGTCTTCTACTACTAAAAAATGTTTTCACAAAAGAAAAAAATCATCAATAAAAATGGCTAAGGGCGCATTTATTTTTTACCTATTTATTGTGATTTAAAATGATATTTTCTCGATATTTCGATTTCTTTCCCCACCCCCCCTCAGAATTCCTTTCTTTTCAATGTTTTTATTTAAGGTTGTTTCTTATTTTACATATCATTGACATTTTATTCAAAACGACAAATAACGCTGGAGTTCTTTTTATTTCAAATTCTCGTAAAATACATTTGTTTCGCTTCTTTGACTTTTTTTACGAGCTCCATATTTCCATTTCAGAGATTTGAGAAAATATTTTTATTTTTTCCGTTTCAAACGAAGAAACATCTTTCAAATTTTAATATGCTTTTTAATGAATAGGAAATGCTTTTCATTCTTTTCTGATCAATGCTTTTTTCCCTCGCTTACATAAAAAAAACAACATACATGTGTTCTTCCGCTTTCTGAACATGTTAGAAGTAGCTACCTTATTATGATACAATAACTTATTAAGATATTTTTCCAATTATGGTACAAAAATGCTGTCTTTTTTATTTGCTTCTTGCATGTTTCTGAAACACAATGCCAAGCAAATAAAAGAAAAAAGAAAAAACGTCACGTTTTTTCAAAATATTTTATTTTTACGCTCCCTTGGTAGAAAGAACTTAACTCTGCAGCATTTGATGTGTATGATTTTTTTTTTATCTCATAACCTTTTGACTGAATTTTTCCAATTTTCTTCAAAATGAATATATTAATCTGCTGTGTCTTTTATGAGACTGTTTTCATGCAGTATTTGACTTTTTAAGTAAATTATTGTTATTAAGATTGTCATATTTCAAAATCTTTATAGGTAATAATAAGCTTTCAACACACTGCTTTAAAGAAAATATTGGTATGAATATTTGAATGTAATTTGATACCCAGCATTTTTGCATATTTCCTTGACGACTTAGGTTTAAAAAAATTATTTTTATAGAATAATGTATAGAATTCTTTACAAAAATAAAATCATATAATGAACTTTAGTAATGATTCTTTTAATATAAGAATTTTTCTGAAATAAGAAATAAATACCATAATCCAGTAAGAAGGTCCAAGGCGAAATTCAACCCGATTTTTTTTTTTATTATTAAATTCTATTTTTAAAAATTAATTACTGAAACAGTTTTTAGTTAATCTAGCAAACAGTTTATATATTTAAACAAATCTAATATTAAAATTTTAAAAAAATGTAAATAATAGACGATTTATTAGAAAAACATATATTTAATTCTGCCAAAAGGTTTTTTTTTTTCAAAACGCTGATAATTTTACCGAAAATTCTTAGGTGAAAAGGAAGAAGTTTCTAATAAATTTTTTCAAGGATAGCAAACAATATACAATAGCGAAAAAAAGGACAAATGATATTTAATATGGTGCCACCAACTAGAATCCTAATAAAACAATTAAAAATACTCGGCTTTTTTCAGAGTGGAAAGTTAATTTTTATGAGGTAAAACACCTTCATTTGTACGCATTTTACAACTGAATATTTTTTACTCCTCATACTAATACGTTTTAAATGTAATGTAAAACTACTTGAATTTTCTATTCCTTTTAAAACACATCAATTTCTCCAAGCCCTTATCTCCATTTCACAGCTTTCATTTAAAATAAAAAATAGCATTTTATTAATATGAACCTCCAGTGTAGCACTTGCAATTATGCAACAATAAATCAAACATAATTCCAGTATCACGAAGGTTTTTGAACTAGATGAATTATCAGACTAGTTATAAGCTTCAACTCTTTTAATTATTCCTAACGTTTTTCCCCAAATTTATATAGTCAGAATAGTTAATAATCCGAATACATGCATTTTAAATTTAACAAAGCTGATATTTTTTTCAAAGAAACAGTCATGGGATTTCATCTATTATCTTTAATCAATATCTTGAATTCATTTAATACAGATACAAGATTATTTAGCTCTCTCCATATATAAATTAAATAAAAAAAATAATAACTTCAACTGGACAAAATTATTATCAGTAAAAAGATGAAATCAGGTACACATGTGTGTGTGTGAGAGAGAAGCAGAAAATATGTGTGTTACTTGTTCCAATTTTACGCTGAATTTAATAAGATTGAACTCGCTTTGCAGATTACATCTTTCTATCTCTTCTTTTACACCTTTTTTCCCTCCATTTATAGTCCATTATACTAAACTGACAAAACCCTTTCTTCAGAAAATAATTCCTTCTTATGCTTTGAAATCCATCCTTGCAGAAAATTCTTCAAATAACGAGCTAAAAAAAATTCTACCACTCCGTTGTAACTTTTCCCCAACGAAATTCTTAAAAGTTAAAATTCTGACTTACTCGCTAGTCTTGGAAAAGTGTAAGAGCAAGAAAATATAATTTTTTACCTCGATGGTAATTTCCTACGTTAGAACAATTACGGTATATTAGAGAGTTGAATATATATATTTCTCTACCTTTGATCTCATACTCGTCTATAGTAATTCTCAATTATCTGTTACTTTGTACTCAAATTTAGCTTTTTAAATCTCCGCCTTCCGGAAGTGGAAAAATGGTTAAGATTATTTGTGCATTAAGGCAAATTAATCTGAAATTTATAAATAAATAATGATTCAGGTAACAACAGCATGCTAAAGGGAGATATATTTTCATCATGCGTTTTACTCGATTTTTTTTAAAAGTGCCCCACCAGGAAAAGTAATTGTTCAAAACGTTTCGAAAATAATTAACTGAATTTTTTTGTGTATATTCTGTATAATAATAGAAGTGTTTTAACCTTCAAATTTATCAATCACCGTTTTAATACAAAATTCACATTCCCTTATGAGAATATATATATATATATATATATATATATATATATATATATATATATAATCTCTCTTTTTAAGTAATTTCATATAATAACTAAAGTAAAGTGCTCTAGTTTTTGTAAAAAAAAAATTATCTTATCCTGAAGGTTATTTCAAAAATGAATAGCAAAACAATACATCAAAATTGAAAATTTGTCCATAGATATTTTGTACAGAATGGGACCCATTTTTATGTAAGTTTTTGTAAATCTTTATAAATTTTTTCTCATTTTAGTAATTATAATTTATTTTTCTTCTTTTAATTTTGGCATATTTTTCTTAAAATGTACTAAATAAATCTAAAAATCCCCATAACTCAAGCGTTTTTTTTAAATGTTGTCGAAAGTATTCATATACCTTATATAAGAAACGGAATCTGACGAATTGAAGAAAACATAAATTATTCAAATTCATTAAAAATCTCAACATATATACTCATTAAATCGTGAAACATGCAGAGATCAATAGTTTACCTAACTAAAAAACGTACGTTATCCCAATACTTCATTTTTCTTTAATCAAATATTATTACATGTTTAGTGATAAAGTGGTCATCTATGGTGAGGTGATAGTATTAGCTAATAAAAATAAATATCAAAGGAAATTGAAGATATCCAAAAATATCTGCCCCTGGCTTCTTATTTACCCACTTCCTTCAGAGTATATAAAAAATCATAATTTGATGACAGCATATATAAGCGCAGTGTGGATTAAAATGCGATGCTTGAAAGTATTGATTAAACATTTTGATTGCTTTCTTCAATCCTAATATCAGAAGTGTGATTATGTTTGCAATTATATGGTGAAACCAATGGATCAAATTACCTTTCATTTATAAAAAAAAACACCTTAGTAATATTATAATTAGTAAATACATAAAGAATAATAAGAACAGCACGGATAGTATGTTTCAGTGTATGAGACTATAATAGAACTTTTACAAGGTATGTTTAAAAAGTATCCGACCTTAAATTTTCCTGCAAGCAGTAGATATTTGAAATATTCAAATACAAATGTGTTGAGTAAAGCTACAAATGCTCGTTATTTTTTATCTATTCTATTTCGCTCTTTTTATTACTATGTTCGTAAAATTTCACCTTTTCTTATTTTTTAAAACTAGTATGAAACATTGACTAACAATTGTTTTCTACGTCTCTCTGAATAAACGATTGCAAGTTTGTGCCAACTGCAGTTAATTTTTTTTAATGCATGTTAAGGTTTTTATATTTAGAAAAAAATGAGAAATAGCACCTTGAGAATGCAAAATATTAATAAAATAAAAAAAATCGCAATAATATTATGAAACTCTGACTGTCCAACTCTGTAACTGACATTAAATATTCACAAAACGCCTCATTAAGAGCATTCTAGATAGTCTAAAATGGTTGATGCCTTAAGGTATCTGAATACGTTCGGAACCTTGATTTTGCAAAAGCATATAAATGGATAATACTTATAATATTTTGTGTCACTTAGATTAGAAAACGTATATAAAATTGTTTTAAGAATATTATTACAATACAAAATTATTTAAGTAAAATATTTTGACAAAAATGGACATAGAATGATTAATATTCAAAATATTCTCCTTTTGTGAAAAATGTTTCTTTTATAATAATATTTTGCCTGTATATAGCTCAGACTTCTGTACAGAGGCTCAACTAGAATTTTTGAAACATATAAATTAGAAGTGGTTTTATCCATATTTTACTACAACAGAGGGTAGAAATTTTAAGAAAATACGTCAATAATTATTTCAATTGGTAGTAACTCTGAAAATATGTGAATTTTTCTAAAATCCTAGTTCAGACTCTCTGGAGAAGTTTTTCTTTTATCTAAGCACACACACACACACAATATTATTATTATAGAGCAATTTTTTATAAAAGGAGAACGTTTTGAAAAAAGGTTTTTCTAGGTTCATTTTTTGCCTAAATATTGTATTTAAATAAATTTATTTTGTCAAAATGTCCTTAAAACAATTTTATACATGTATTCTAATCTAAGTGACACCAAATATCATGAAAATTATCCAATTATGCGCTTTTTTTAAAATCACGGTTCCGAACGTAGTCAGATACCTTAAACCAGGGTTACTCATCCTTTATTCACATTCATATGACAGATATTTCACGTGAGTTGCACCATGCGGATAATGCTAAAAATTCTATAAGACCAAAGTAACACTGGGCAAAGCAAAATTGATCAAAATATTAAAATTCTTATTTTCGGCTTTTATTTTAAAATATTATATTAATATCAAGAAATATTTACTTAAGTGCATTTTCTACTGAGTTATGGGGTACATTCGATTTCCTTTCATCCATGACCAAGCCACTTCCTTACATCCTGCTATCAAAGCAAATCGATAGATTTGATTGTTTCATTGATTCCCGGCTAAATTTTTAGTACATTATTCTTAAATAATTGAATTTCGTAGTGCGATTGGGCCACGGCCGGGCCACTCAAAAAACATCCGTGAACTTCACGTTGAGTGTCACTGCTTTAAACCGTGCTTCTAAGACAAAGATTTATGTACATGTATAAAGAGCCTATGCTACAATAGATAACAAGCAAAAGTGTTCAAAAAATGTAGAGAACCCCATCTTTTGAAATGTGAGACTAGCGCGAAATATAAATCAAAATTCTCTATTCTAGAAATAATATAATAAATTATTGTACCCAGCCGTTTCTCTTTTCTACATTAACTACATAGAAATAAAGGATTACAAATCCAAATGAAATCATAACACTCATCCGAACATAATTCACTTTTTCTTCATATGAATTAGTTTAATTTCCTTCGCATGAAGCATGGTTTATTCAATGTTTCACCAAAAAAAGTATTTTTTATAGTAAATATCCTTATTGAAATTTCTTGTTCCTCTTAAAACATATAACATTATTTGTTCGCAAAGAAGCACAATATAAGAAAAAAAACTTCAGGTATTAATCTTCACTGTTTTATTCTTACAAACCTGCAAAAGAATAAATAATGAGAGAACTTTCTGAAGAATTATTTTTTAATTATTATTAAATAGAGCTTTTTTTTTATTCCTTTCGAAAGTTGTACAATAGAAATAACATAGCACACGATATATAGAGAGAGGGTGTTAATTAATTTAAGTAGCTTAGTTAGGAAATTACTTTGTTTGCATCGGTTGGTAGATGTATATTTTACTCACTCGCTTCTATCCTTAACGATGGAAGATTTTCCCTCTCTTTTTCTTTCAACCATTGTTCTAAATTCTTTTTTTTTTTTTTTTTTTTTGTACCTCTTTGTTTTGCAGGAAAATTTTCCTTTTTGGCTCATAAGATCTGTCCAAAAGTACTTAATGAAAGCGCAAATATCTTTTGCAATTTTTTTTAATCTTAAGGGGTGTTGCTAAAATGCACAAACTAGAACATTTTCGAGATTTTTTTTTTATTTATATGATAAAGAGGAATTTAAAAAACGCATAACAAACTTTCTCAGCATACATTTACATAATTTATGAACTAAATTCTATGTGCTCTTGATAAAGTAAGGGTTGTATGTTGTGACGTCTTCGATTGAGGTGAACCCCACCCATCTATTCAAGTGAAGTTTTATGGCCCAAACAGACGTTGGGTGACAAGAGCAGGTGGCCATGGGGTCATTGTTTATTGTCTGGCCTCGGACAAGCGCAGACATCGGGTCTGGAATTTACAATGGCTAAAGAATGCCGGTGACAATAGGTATGAAAGTCCTGAATAGGCGAAGCCTGTATGAAAGTCGTTGCCTAGAGGATAGGGCTATGAGGCCCAGGTGGTGAGATGAATGGAAGTTTCAGAAGTTGGATGAGAATTATGACGCCCTTGGATTCCAGACAGACGAGGAATGTGTTTGTGTTTTCCGCGCAAATGGGAGACGAAAGTGGCCCGGGGACGAGGGCAGACCTTTTTTTGGCCTGCCAATGGGGAAGACGAGGGGCGTGTGGTGGACCCGCCCCTGGTGTTTAAAACGGGTGAATTTTGAGGAAAACGGGACGAAGCGGAAAAAAAAAATTGGAGAGAGCCCTGGATAGAAACAGAGGGATAGAGCCCTAGAGTGAGACGGACGGAGCCCTGGATGGAAACAGAGAACCATGGAGTAAACTGGAGAGGAGCCCGAAAAAGCAAGGGATTGTCGAGTGCCTTTCGGAATAAGGATTGACCTCCAGTGAAAAAAGACTGTCCGCCCGGCTTGGCATATTTATTGGACTTTTTAGTAACATGTGAAACTATTAAATACTGTTTTAATTTTAAAATGAGGCTGTAACAAATTTTCTTGTTTGCTACCTACTGACGACGTTACAATGTGTTCTTTCTGATTTGAAAATCAAGGTCATATACATCACTTGGCATATCCCAGTATCTCTTTAATTTATATTTTGCTAATTAATTTGGCAATTGAATAGTTCAAGTTGAAATTCATTTTCGTTTTACACGGAATTCAAAAGAAAATGCTCTGACTTTTTCAAATTATTTTTATTCTAAGTAGAAATTGTATTTGAAAAACGTATCATTAGTTTTCGAATATGTATCGCTTTAGAGGTAATGCGCAAGTGCAAAATAAATTGTATTCAATAGATTAGAAAATGAATTGTATACTTTGGAACAAAATATACCCTATACATAATGATGAAATATAATCGTTAAACTAGTAGTCGAATTCGAGATAGATTCAAGATCATTTACCTCATATGTTGAGACACATTGATTTTTCCAAAAGATATGAATTTCGTTAACCAATACATTTTTAAATGAAAGCATTATGTGTGCGTAAAAACAGAATTATTTTATTTTCAAGTAACCTGCACAGTATTGTAATGATCTTTTAAAAAACAAATCTTATTATCTATCCAGAGCTTTTCGTACTTAATTCTATTAAAAAAGGAATATGAAGACGCAAAGTGTCTGCTACAATCTTTTTTTTCTTTCTAGATTGTACCATTCCTAAGAATAAAAACCACAACTTCTACTTTCCTTTGTGTGTGTTTCACTTTCTACATTCACGAAATAACCTATAATTTATTTTACCACAGCCATCTCCAACGTTATTATTTTTTTTTTTTTTTTTGGTTATCATATGACAAAGAAATGAGGGTTCTATTGCTGGGTAAGTGGCGAAATTTGGCGACAAAAGTCCAGTTTTATGGTGTACATCAATGCAATTTCTGCAGGTGTTGTGGACATTCAGAAACAATAGGTCCTTGTGCTCACCTTATTGATAGCGCATCTATCTGATTGTACTTTTTCGCAACCTGCTTTTGACATGCAATCTGTCATTGGTACTTTAATAACAATTTCTTAGACAAAGGGAACAAACAAGACCTCTTACCGAAAGATCTCGCCAGTGGTTTGGTGTTGGATCCTTTCATGAGAATATGACGTGCTTTTGGCGAGAAAAGTCATTAATTAAGACTTCAACAAAACGCCTTTTGAAGAATGTTTCAAGTTTCACAGTGGAATAAATTTGCTCATTTCTTCCTAAGATATTATATGCGATGCGAGATCTGAGGTAATTGTTCAGAAACTATGCCGTGATCTTTATTGTTGTTTTTGTAAATTTTAATGCGTTTTTTATCTCTAGAAAGAAGTTTGAACACAAAAGGGAACTTTGTTTTTGTCTACTTCTGCAGAGTGTTTTCATAAAAAAGGAATTTTTTTTTGACTGATGAACGTTTAAATCAGTTATCCTGTTTACAAAGAGTGTGATTTTGTTTTCATGCACCAGTTTTAATATAAAAAATATTTAAGACTTATTTTAAAAAGAATTACTTAAAATATAAAAACGCGATTAATTACTACCTTAAGACGAAAAAAAATATTAATTTATGTGATTTTTTTCAAAACCTATTTTTTCTTTGATATCACTGAAAATTATTCAAACTACCAAATACACAATACAGATTTGAATAAGAGATGATCTTAGAACAAGAGGAGGCAAATAGCACTCTGCAAAGAGTTTTTAAGCTATCCAACAAGACAGAAAACCAAATATGCAGGAAAATGCTTTCCATGTTCGGGTCAAAATTTATTTTTGAGCAAAGTTTTTCTTGCATGAAGACCAACAAGAGTAAATATAGATACACGTTGGTTGACAATAACTTGGAAAATGTGATGAGAATTTTAACAAGAAATATTACTCCAGATTTCAAAATATTTTTAGAAAAGTACGATAGGTTACATTTGTGTCATTAAAATGATTATAAAATTCCATAGGCTTTCGGCTGTAGGTGATATAAAATTAGTATAGTAAACAAATTGAATAAAATTTTTCCTATTTTATTAACTTACAATTTTTTTTATTTTAGGAATACAATTTATACCTTTTCTGAGATGGAAATTTATCTAATGAGTACAACAATTCTAAAATTGTGCGGCACTACGATATTCTCCTCTTCCACACTGTGATTCTCGAGCCGAAATAGTTGCCCACTCTGGTTTTAGAACTAATAATTACATATTCTATGGAATCGGCCTTCAAACTTTGTCAACTCACGGAACCCCTAGAACAAGAAGGTGTTTTTGAGGAACCGCTACAATTAGAGTGTATTTTTGTGGAACCCTATCCACACACACACTTAGAAGAATATATCTTAAAACAATATTTAAAATAGATCCACAATAGATAAACGTACAGGTATAATTAAAAAAGATTCCATTTAAAATTAAATAACTTTAATCTAATTTTAATATAAATTATTCATTATTAACATTTTTCTGTGTTGCCAGTGTCACTTACCCGTGCATTATGTTTAGTAAATGGGATATGTGCTTGTGTAATTTTTCACACAAATTGTCAAAATCTAGGTCTATTTGGATTAACTGCAAGCGCATTAAATATTATGAGTTTTATTCGCTTCTATACTTCGTTTTTGTAGATATTTTTCACTTATGCACATTGTTCTCAATGGCATTAAAATGTTTCTAGCTGAGTGAGAGAAAAATACTGTGTATTTTGCATGAATTTGCAGCTTAAAATTTAGGAGCTGTTTTTTCTTTAATTTAGATTTTTAAAATTCAATATAATGATAAGTTGTTCCCTTTCCTTTACTGTAGATATTTTTTTCCACAAATACAAAAAGGTACATTTTCATTAGAAAGTTATTAAGTTTTACAAGACGTTGTGCTAAAGTGTGTAAAATTATTTCGTGGAACCTGGGATAGTAAGCACAATAAAATATCCACAGTCTATTAGGTACTGTATATATATAAAGATAAAAGAGATTTTAATATTCATTTATTATAATATAATAAAGTTTAATAAGTATTGCAAAATAAATTAATTATGTACATATAAAATTATCAGTTTCTTAATGATATGGATGAGTTTTAAATTCTTGTTGTGGCATATAAACTTCATAGAGAACGTGAATCCATTTTGCATACACATACGTAAGTTTCTTTTTGGTTTTTTTATAAGTCCTCGTGGAATCCCAGAGTGCAGTGAAGCACAGTTTGAAGACCACTGTTTTATACCAATACTGTCAACTTGTGGGTTCAAACCCTAGTGCCGCGGAAGACCCGACCCGTACGGAGGCTGATGCATGTTAAATCTGTCGAAACGTAGTCCTCCCATTTTCGTCGTGAGGTAGTCTAGAAATAGAGTAACAGCTCGAGTGCCGTCATTGTTACTTGATCGAGGTTCAGAATTATGAGGCATCTCCTAGGCATCTCCAATGGATTCCATGAATTCCCAATACTTCAGAAATTAAAAAAAAATAATAAGAAGAAAAATTTGAAGTTAATTAATTTATTTTACCAGTAATAAAAGTGTTTAAATACATACATAAACCTAAAATTACTGTAACTGTCAAAATCATATTTCGAAAATTATTCTTCACTCTCATTGTCAAAAACACTTCAGAATCGGTGCTGCGATCACCATTTTCTCACACGGTGTCGTCTTCCGAGCTGTCCAATGCATTTGTTATGCAACATTCCTTCAAAAGAATGCATTATATCCGAATGCAAAACATCTATTGAAAACTGTTTAACATTTAAAAGCAAAATTTATATCATTTTGCTTACGCCATCGACATATATTTGTTTCATTCACTCTTGCTCAGTTTTCGTTTTTTTCTGCACATGAAATTTCCTCCCTTTCATACTTACGTAATTCGTCTTGATGTTAATTACGATATCTTTGATGTTTAGGTGATTGAGAAAGAAAGCGTATACAAAATAAATAAATTAATGTTCTAAATACAAGCAGACGACAATGTTTAGTAAACACTAAATAGATGAGATGAAATGTAGAAAGGGATAACTCATCAATGTGTAAGTGGCCAAAATGAAGTTATTTTTGAAATGGATTTTAACTCATTTTCCTCCATCCAACATATGTTTTCCTTTCCATTTTAAACGCTTCCGATTTTCTTTAGCATTAACACTGGAAAAGTAGTACGGCTTAGATGCAAGTAAATACGGTAACTATTCTTTATCACTTTAAGAGAAACTACACACTACTCCCAAGGAACAACCTATCTTTTGGCACAAAAGCTTAGTTGTAAGACTAATCAAAAATCTGGAACTGCGCATACTTTTAGCAGAACCAATATTTTACAAAGATTCACTTCTGAACTAGGTGGCATTTTCGGTTTCAGTTCCCCACACTGAAATAAGACAAAAGGCTTTGCTCATGTCTGCAATACTCTCTGCCCTAAGAGTTCACACAAGATGACGAAATAAGATTGAGTGCTAACCTTGATAATTTTTAATGATCTCAATTTTTCTCTAATCTTGATGATCCAGTCAAAGCTCTCGTCTGTTAACTGATACCAGATAGAGAACGTAAGGTTGATCGCGAAATTCTTTCCTCGTCAAAATTATACATTTGTATCAATTAGAATGCCTTTCAGTGCATCCGAAACAGCAAAATTAAATGAAGATTTGTCTAAATTGACATTATTCTTCACGTTTTACAACTGTTATGTACGTTAAAAATTAATAAATAGATTTTTTTTATTTTAAATTGGAAATACACACGTTCAAATTTCAAAGAATAAGTCATCACGTTACTAAAAGAATTTTAGTTAAGACTAGCGTAGAATTATTAATCGCCCTCTGATGGCCTTAAAATATAGATTCAAATACTTAGTAATACTTAAACTATGAGAATTATTTAAACTGATGCTATTAAAACTGTTTTCAAATTCCTAAATGCTTCATGTTGTGTTTTAATGAAAACTAGTAAAATATGTGGTAAATTTATAATATAATTTCTCTCAGAATCCCTTTGTAAATAAAATTCATTATTAGTATGTATCGTATTCTCCTTTTAATTTCAGTCTAACTGAATGCTTTAACACGTGAGAAAAAAAGAAAAAAAAAAAACTTTTCAAGTTTTGACACAAGTCGCCAAAATGGTCGCTAAGTCGCCAACGTGGCTGTATTTGTAATTCTTTAAATAATTAGTTTAAATCAATTAATTTTTATTAATTATAATTAAATTATATATTGTATTGTCATCCAAAATGATCCTGTATATAAAATTTCAGCTCAATTCAGCGCTTTAAAATGTATTTTATTAAAGATTGAAAATTCCACCAAGATAAATAAATAAATATACAAATATATAAATAAATAAATATATAGACAGTGCGAGCTAATGTTCGGAATTGAAAAAGATAAAAAAAACATTAAATATTAAGTATAATGCATCATGAAATACATATATGAAAAATATTTTTATTTCCTTGTCAAACATATCAACAGAAAATAAATTTACAAAACTCAGAAGTCAAACGAAAGAATTCAGATTAATTATAATGGAGATAAACTAAATGAATAGCAATAAAGATACCAAAGACACAGTCAAATATTCTTTAGCTTAATACGCAATAAGTAATGCAGAATAAAATCGAAGCAACTTTTATCAAACTTCATTAAAAAATATTTCATTTCACAAAACTAAAATTCAATATTTTGGTTGGGTCCTCGGAAAGCCCACAACCTTGGCGGAAATTATTTTGGTTGGCGATCATTGCGCCATCTTGGTAACCCTACTTTTATACACTAGATAGGTTAACTCTAACTGTTTCTGGAATTTTCATATTTTGTCGGCGGGCATTTCGAATTTCATTCTGTTGTTGGGCTCCGGGATGGGAAGTATGGCTGCGTGTGTGAGGGAATATACTTTAGAATTTTTTACTTTGTTGACTGCGAAAAGTAAGAAAGTATTGATTGAATAGTGTATGAAGGAAGGATTGATTGTTTCGAGTTATGAATGTCCTAAATGTAATGATCGGCATAATGTAACATGGTCGGCAATAAACCGCTTTCTTCGAAATCATACCAGCCACGCCGAAGGTATGTTCGACCATTACCTCGCAGAATAAATATGGCGGCGCTCGCACGATCATTTGCTTAGCAATGAGACCTTTAAGGCGTTTAAAAAATCTGTTACGTTGTACCCTCCACTCGGAAAAGATCAGCAGTAAGAAAGTAAGTGCTGTTATTATATTTTTTTTATCTTAAATGCTTAATGTCTGTATTGTTTACATATATTTTCATTACGCATCCACCTTATCTCTCTGTATTCACTTGCCGCCATTGTCGGTTTCGCTTGGCGCCATCTCGTTCTGGCTTGGCGCTTTTTTCGTTTTGTCGCCAAGGGTGTGGGCTCTTTTAGGATTTTACCCAGTATTTCTTTGTAAACAAGCATGTAGAAACTTATGAAAACAAAACATCAGATGAAACTTTTCATACGAATCCTAACATTGCCTGCCAATGTTAATATGTATCTTTCAATCCAAATGTCGAGAAAATATTTAGTTTAAACATCCCAACCCCCTTAAAAAAAGCAAAAGTTTCATGCTTAAGTTTTTTCCTTTTGTATGAAGACTCAAATTATTCCCTTAAGTATTCCTTAAAGTATTAGTGAGAAAAACGTTTGTTGCAAATTGCGCAGGTAAAACATTTTTCCTATGCATGGACCCGAAAATGAGTTTTTAATGTAAAGGATCGAGCGAAAGTCTTATTGCAAATTTCACAAGTAAAAGACTTTTCTTTTGTATGGATACGCAAATGTCTCCTTAAAGCACAACTATGAGAAAAACTTCTGTTGCAAATTTCACAGGAAAAGGGCTTTTTTGTATGAACACGTAAATGACTTTTTAAGTGATCATTTCGGGAGAAGGTTTTCAAACAAATCTCACAAAGAAAAGGCTTTTCTTTTGTATGAATGCGCAAATGTTTCCTCAAATCACTGCTTTGAGAGAAACTCTTATTGCAAATTTCACAGGGAAAAGGCTTTTCTTTTGTATGAACACGCAAATGAGCTTGTAAAGTAAACTTGCGAGAGAAAGCAGTTTTGCAGATTTCACAAACAAAAGGCTTTTCCTTTGTATGAATCCGTAAATGATTTTTTAAAATAGACATGCGAGAGAAAGCCATTCTGCAAATTTCACAAACAAAAGGCTTTTCTTGTGTATGAACGAGTAAATGAGTTTTTAAATGCGAACTATGAGTAAAAAACTTCTTACAAAACTCACAAGCATAAGGGGTTTTCTTTTCATGAGTAAGAAGATGCATTTTTAGAGTTCGACTATGAGAAAATGATTTGTTGCATTGAAAACAAGAATACGGTTTTTCATTTGTATGAGTGCGTAAATGTTCCTTCAATCTTGATAAATCTTTGAATAATGCTTTGCAAATTTGACAGCAGTGTGACTTTTCCTGCGTGTGAACTTTTTCATGACACTTTAGATTGCACTTCGAACTGAAGAGATTTTCACATACTTCAGAAATATGGACATTTTCTATTGAATGAATGTTTAAATATTTCCGTAAGCTTCTATTCGTTAAAAAATTCTCATCACAAAGTTGACATTTTTCATAGTTTTTCTCCTTATAATTATGCGGAGCTAACTTAAAGTCTTCAATCTCCTCAAAAGCTACGCCATACCCTTTAGGTCTATGCTCCTCTTTTAAAGGATTTTTTAGATTATTGTTCAAATTCGTCTTCTTTTGAAATGGCTCTCGGCACACATATAACTTATCTGAAGAATTCATCAATAAGATGCTCGAAAAATTCCGCGGTGAATTACTCAAAAATTATTAATTTAATATTTCAAGTCTTTTATTGCTTTACTCTTCTATGTCTGTATTTAAACTGAATATCATATTTGTTTACCAAAGTTTCATTTTTAAAGTAGAAGTTGAAGAAAAGTTCAATGGCTTGTACATAGCTGCTTTGTTAGTTAAACAAAAATCGAGAGTGCCCTTGGGTAATATAAGAAAGAGGTTAATAAGTCATGACAAAAAAATGATCCTGAGTTGAACATGATTCAGTACTTTTTTATTAAAAATGTGTGGATTCTTATTTTCAACTGGGCCAAATTTTGTAGCAATATTTCGACATTTAACACTAAATACTTCGTATGACGAGGTCAATATCTGAGTTACACCCCAATTGCCTTCTTTACATCAAAGCAGTAGGAACACGATATTTGCAATTGAAATATCGTACATCTTTACCTTCAGGATATTTAACTGAAACTATATTAGAACAGATGGCCACTAAAGCATTACTTAAATTCTAATGTTTTGCAAAAAAGAATTTCGTGGTCCTTGAGAACTGTCAGAGAAAGTCTTATTACAAATTTCATAAACGAAAGGCTTTTCCTTGGTATGAATATGCAAATGCCTTTTTAAAGTATATAATTCTATCTGAAAAAGCCTTTTCACAAATTTCAAAAACGAAAGGTTTTTCTTTGGTATGGACAAGCAAATGCTTTCTTAAAGTTGAACTATCAGAGAGATAAAGTCTTATTACAAATTTCACAAACGAAGGGCTTTTCTTTTGTATGAATGAGCAAATGAAATTTTAAATTTTGACTTTGGGAGTAAGTTTTTCTGCAAATTTTACATACATAAGGTTTTTCTTTTGTATGAATGTGCAAATGTTTTTTTAAACTCACTCGTAATGAGAAAGTATTCTTGCAAATTTCGCAAGTAAGAGGTTTTTCTTTGGTATGGACGCGTAGTTCTTAAGCTCCAGCTATTAAAGAAAAGCGTCTTACAAATTTTACAAACATAAGGGTTTTCCTTCGTGTGAGTATTGAGATGAGCATTTAAATAGTTACGGAAAGAATAGCACTTATTGCATTCAAAACACGAATAGTGGTTTTACTTTGCGTGGGAGAGTAAACGTTCCTTTAATTTCGATAAATATTTAAATAATGCTTTGCAGATTTTGCAGTTGTATGAATTTTCCTGTTTGTGAAGTGTTTCATGCTGTTTCAATATAAACACAGTACCGAATGTTTTTTTGCAAACTTTGCAAATATGGACGTTTTCATCAGTGTGACCTTTTAAATGCCTCTGTAAGCTTTTGTACGTTAAGAAGGATTGGTTGAAAAATTGACATTTTTTTATTTGTTGATCTTTATAATAATACGAAACCGACTTCAAGGCCTTAGCCTGAGGGAGATTTGTATGAGATACTTTAGTTGTATACTTCTTTCCTGTATGAGTATCCATATAATTTTTAAAATGTATGTCATTTTCAAATTTTTCCTTACAGATATCGCATACGTAGCAATTACCAGTCACAAATTCACTTATTAGATACTCGTAACGAATCAGTTTATTCTTGAAACGCTCAGATATTTTAAGTCGAAACTGATGACATCTTGATGTAATAACACGTGTAGTAACTTGAAGGCTTGTTATACATATTGCAAGAATTAGTAGCCTTGAAGAACTTTTCTGGAATTTTACATAAGATACAGTGGCTCGGCAATAGCTACCAAAGTATATTGAAAATCGAGTCTTTCATTAACAGGAAAAAAATGTGTATCAAGGTAAACATTCTAATTAAAAAACGCAAAGTTTATATTTATGCATGGGGAAATTACACAACCTGGAATGAATAATGTGTGTATTTAAAATCCTTTTATTTCGTATTTCTTCCTAAATTACGCCTCACAAAAAGCATCTATTCCCCCAACTTGGTATTGAGCATTATTCAAATGACGTGGTCAATACTTGAGTAACACTCCAATCAACTCATGCACCATAAAGTGAAGCAAAACGGACATTTAACCCGCGGTCACTCTCGCGTGTTTTTGCTACCGTCGTTACTCGCGGGGTGTAGAGAACACCCCAAACTTTTAACACGTGTATTTAAATATGAAAACAAAATTAAGGCATTATGATACACATTTATAAAGTGCAAGATTTTTTTGTATTATACAAATAAAATTATTAAATTTATTGCATATAAATGAGAATAACGTTAATTTAAACTTAACATATAATTTTTCATTTTAAAACGCATAATTTTATAATTTTTTATAAACCAGTATATAAAACGTATATACCAGTAATAAATATACTTTTTAATTAATGAGATAATGATAGTAGAAAGTAGAAAAATAATATTTTAATCATTTTCCAAACATTCAGAGCAGACTGTATACATATGCTCAACTTCTCGCGAGAGTTTTCAGGCCCCCAGATAAACTTTTGAAGGTCATTACATTCCAATCGTTCGACAAAGAGGGATTGCATCAGGCCTGTAGGTTCAATGACTAAAATGTGCAGCTACAGAAAAAATCGTGGTTCTGCGCATTCTTTTTAGAATCATGGGAGGATTTTCTTGTTGCTGGGGTGTACAGAACACCCCGCGCGAGTGATCGCGGGTTAAAGTGAAATTGCATACACATTTAATTTAGTATAGACTGAGCAGGAAGGGATAACGTTGCTGGATAGAAACTTCTTTGGAGAGAACACATGGTTATAAGGGTGCTGTTTATTTTAAAGTTATACTATTTTTGAAATGTTACGTTTACCTTGAAATAAATGAATATTTCATAGTGAGTATTGCTAATGAGAATATATATGTTTTCATTTTACTTGGACTGGTGTTTTGGGAACATATTGTGCATGCAATACGAAGCCAAATAAACTTTTAAATCATATTTCTTTTTTCAATTTAAATTTTTCCTACCTCATACCATCGTTGTTATTTTATGAGCGCTATGTTTGTAGAACAAGTAGGTGATCCACTTATTCTAAGCATTGGTTTCTATGTCTGAATCTTGGTCCTACTTTTACACTGCTGCTCATCAGTATTTATTTTCAGATAAACAAAACTTCACACTAAATGTTGCATAAAACCCCCCTTAAAAAAAAGTATTCCCGTTTCAATAGTAAAAATTACCTATATGTTAACTTGATATATTTCTAAGGAGCTACACTAAAATTAAGCTTTCATTTCGGTTGATTATACATTTAAATACGTAGGATGAAAGCTCATAATTTTAAAAGTGGCTTAAACTATGGGATTGGGATTGTTTGAAAGCAATATATTTACAACAAGATTTATGATAAAAAAATCCAGTGCTGATGGGCAAAATTTGCCTCAGGAAGATAATGCAATGCATTTAATAACATATTCCCAATAATAAATATTTATTGATAGCTGATAGTGCATACACATAATATAATGATGAAGTTATAAAAAAAATTCTTCTGCAGAAGATATTATTAACCCAAATGTATGTAATTTATACAATTCAGACTCTATTATTGTTATATATATTTTCATTGACTTTGCCAATTCAGTAAAATATTTAGTTTAAATTGTCATTCAACTTCATTGATTTCTTTATTCTTCTCATACATTCAGTATATTTGAATAATTGAAAAATTCTTAACTAACCAAAAAAAGTAAGTAATTTTCCAATAAGCTAAGCCAGATGCTCACAGCTGATCTATTATCCCTCTTGCATTACCTGGGGAAACCCAATTGAATTAATTTGAAGTGGGGTATTTTTTAGATGAAATATGTTTGTAATGTTGCCTTAGCAAAATATATGAATGATTACATGTATTTCATTGATAGATTAAATTACACTTTACCTTGAGCACCAAGTATGTTATATTTCAGGGAAATTTTTTTTTTTTTTTTTAAATAGGCATAAAAACAAAATAACAAAAAAAAAAGATCTGAACAATGTATATGCATATCTTACTTTTATTTTCAGACAAAGGAATGTTTACCTGATTGAAATTCACTTCGTAAATGTTAGGCGCTTGAGATAAAAAATTTATTTTACTATGTTTTCACACACGACTAACACCTTCGTGAAGACTTTGAGTTCAGAGAAACGAAACACCATCTGATCTAATCAGTGTGTCTGTAATGGTGTCAAGAGACAAACTTTCGACTTAACAAAGACATCAACATCCACGAAATCCTTATTTAACCACTCAGTTTCTGTGGCAATAATTGAACATAAATTATGTCAAGTATTTTTAAAGATTGGAAAAAAGTGGTGAATATCTGATTATTTAAAGGAAAAGATTATAATAACAGTGATATAGATGGAATGTCATGATCCTTCTGCTTTGTTTGGCAGTTACTGCCAAAAACCGGTCGTCATTTGAGGTTGTAACTCGGCGATCTATATGGTAACATCTACTGAAATTTCCGTCATCTTGAAATCGTTGGCAATGTCTAGAGATGACACTTTGAGGAATTTCAGATTCTTTGGATAATTCCCTCTTAGTACGCCCACACTCACGTATTGAAGGCAGTCATTAATTCAAGCACGTAAAAAGTCATTTACATCTATCCTTTGTGTCATAAATATTCAGTTATTGTGCACTCGGTGGTTTACAGAACGCACATGAACATTTTTACTCCTTAGCCACCCGTCTTTTTATACCCTAATCTTAAACTTTCGTTCATGTGAGGTACAATGAGTGTCATATAGAGACTTCCTGTCATTTTCATATTACTCTAGAAACAATGTGTGTGATAATTCTACAGGTGAAGTTTTGGCTCTTGAGTTCTATTCCCTTGTGATTCTGAATTATCCTTAACTTTTGTGGATATGATTGTTTATCAAACCTTTTATAATATAATAGTAAGATATTTTTCAATGACTAAGAATTTTGTTTGTTTAAATACAAATAAAAGAATATATCCTAATTTTCCATTTGAATCTTAGAAAATTATAAAATAATGGAAAATTACTAGTTTAACAACAAATATATGCATTTCTAAGTTCTTAAAAAAAATCTGAAAATTAATATTTGCAAACATTTAGCTCTTATTTGCAGAAATCAAATAAGTTTCCATTTATATTTTAAAATATTTAGTAAAATTTTAAAGAATATCGGTTTCTTACCTTCTCATTACAGTCTTAATATTTATGTAAAAATAATGCTGGATATTTGCAAAAAAATATATGCAAAAAGAAACAGCTGAAAGAGTTATTTATCATATATCAAAAACACAATGAACTTTATACAAATGTCAGTACTCTAATCTTAAATTAAATCAATGTGATTTTTTTATAATGAAATGTTTTTTTAAAAAGCTGAAATAATTTTTAGTTTCATACGAAGTAAAGAGTGCACATTAGAACAAGAACCAATTCTTTTCCGTAAGAGTAAAATGTATTTCAATTCTCTCAATTAAAATACAACATTTATTATTCATAAATTCAACAGCTTGTCCATAACATTTTGTAAAATAAAAGTTGCTGATTTTCTTCAAAAGTTAAGCTTTTTGTTACTTGTAAAGGCAAACCTGCATCTTTAGACTGAAGTGACGACAAAAAATATTATTT